>CAJGYO010000413.1:0-108851 GCA_904845875.1 Miscanthus lutarioriparius | reverse complement strand
TCTCCACCTCTATAAAGGCACCAACACCGCTTTGAGATCGGCCGCCCATCTCCCCCCCAAAGGTCATGACTCTCCTGACGCCTCAAGATCCTCGTTTTCCCCTCCATCACCCCCCGCCGCCTGTAGATTAGCTGCCTCCATCTCTCCCTAGAGGTCATGACTCTCTTACGCCTCGGCATCCTCGTTCTCCCACTCCATCACCCCCGAGAAAAGAGAATTCCCTACTCTGCTGCTAGTCCTCCCCCAACAAAAGATCTCACCAAGTGGCATCTCAACCAACACAAGAGCAGGGTTAGCCTCAGAAAAAGGTCATCTAGTTCGGTAGCTCATGCTCCCCAAAAGCGCATTAAAAAGAAAGAAGATGGTGGGCCAGGGAGCATTACGGGATTGATGAAGAATAGTGACAAACCGCAAAGCTTGACTGTAGGGAGGATTGCACTAAATTCTTTAAAAGAATAGCCTCGTTACCTAGGTGGATGTCGATCACCGATATCGATAGGCAAGACTTGATGGCAGCATAATAAACAAAAAGAGTCATGGATGAGCACACTCGTGATAGGATACAAATATAGCAGCGAGGCGAAACTATGGACATAAGCATGGAGGATGCTGAGCTAATCTATTCGAATGAAAAAGAATGTGCGAAGGCAGAGATCGCATACAAGTATTCACTTGGCAAAAGTTTGATGGCAAGTGATGACGATGTCAATGATTTGCCAACAAATATGTGGCAAAACTGCATGATTATTACATGTTTAATAGCCGGGGTAATGCTGGTTTCGAGCTCTTATCCGCCCGGAGTGGTGTCAATTATCCCGATGAAACACTACATCATGTTGAGTATGATCATTTGTTTCAGCTCTTCCAGAGGCACGACCTTGATAACCAAATAATGATGTTGTGGACTTTGTAAAGTACCCTACCCGTCACGCTATTATAATAAACTATGTGTTCAACATTTGAACATATGCCATGCTTTAATTATGTAGGTGGTTGGGAGCTTATTATGTAAAAATAAATACAATCATTAAAACTTCTTGGACCCCGTTCTAGTAAACCAGAAAAACATGCCGAGGCGATCAAGGATATGACAAGGTACATCTGGTAGAAAGGATGAGGATTTTTTCCAAGATTTCTTGGAACAAAGAAAAGACGAACATACTCTAGCCTACAAGCTGCGAGGATGTGTTCTGGGACTTATTTTTGTGCTTCCTATTGTTTTTGGTATATTTGCATTAACTAAGACTTTGTGATTGCAGTTTCCATTTCGGTCCTCGTAGATATCAAACTGAATGAATCACGTGTCGCCGAGTGTGGGACTCAAAGAAAAGGCCACTTTCTCATGTCGATGACCTAGTCGTAGTGTTAAAAAGTAAGTGAACCCAATAACATATTATTTTCTAATCACATAGCACATTCTAATGTCGCCACATTTCACACTTTATAAATGTGACACAAGATCTTCCCAAATGATGGATCCTCGCCGCCCCTATTCGAGGCTTTTCGTATGGAGATGGATCACCTAGAACAGCCATGGCCGAACAACGAAAAGTGGTTCTACGTAATGTGGGCAATGTACCATTACGTCGGAAAAACAAAAACCTCATGTGAACTGGTGTGTATGCTCCCTGTCTCATGTTAATTCAACAAAATTATCTACTATTTTGTCTTACATTTGTTCATTTCGATATCACCTTGCTTGAACGACAGTGCCAAGAAACTTGGCCACCGTCAAATCTGTTAGAACCTGAGATCGAGCATTCTCCCAGGAGCGCTAGCAACCTTCATCTTGGACGAGGTGGTTAGTAAGAAGGGATATTCTCCCTATTACAGGCCAAGAAGAAGGAACACATGGAATATGCTAAAGCCGCCAAGGATAGACTACTATAATAGGGATCTTGATGGACTTACGATAATGTCACCGGTTGTTGTGATGTTAGTACTTTTTCATTGTAATCATAACATTTGTAATATAAATCTTGTGGGATTTGTGATGCATGTGAGCCTAGTCTACATAGCAAATATAAAGTACCACACAAAATAATAAAACAAATAAGAAAATAACAAAATGCGAAAAAGAGATCAGTAGCAGTTCGAGTGAAAACCGGCAGTGATGGTAGAAACATTACTCCCGGCTCAACCAATGAAACGACAGGTGTACTCCAACCAAACACTGTCGGTTGCAAACACAAAGCGGGCAGTGTTCTGATAGAACACCGCCGGCTCTTATCGAGAACCGGCAGTCTTGATGGAGCTAACATTCTGCCAAGCTTGTGAAACGAACCGCAGTGTTGTTTGAGATAACACCGCCGGTTGGGACCGGAGCTAGCATATTGGTTTCATGATCACATCGGTTGTAGCCAACAAGCTGGCAGTGTTAGCTCAACAGAATACGAACCGAATCAAAGTGAAGATTTTGATCACTTGCCGGTTATTAAGAATCAGCACAGATCAAGACCCCAATCACCGCCTCTTTGGTTGTGCGGTTCAAAATCCGGCGGTGAAGGGAGGTTTGAACCGGCAGTGATGAGCTGATCTAGAGTAGTGTTGGCTACATGCTTTAAGCTTAAAGCTCGAAACCAAATTTGGCTAGGAGCCACTGCGCTTTGTTAGGCGATATGGTTGAATAGGAATGATATGGCATTTAACAAGTCTAAATCTAATACTTCTATGAAGGTAATTTTTAGGGCATGTTTTGGATCCGACGGTGGCCCATGCTACATAAAGAGGAGGACCAACCATTGTTCAAAATGCAAAAAGATGGGGAGACTTTGATCATGGCTGCCTTTGCTAAGTTTGGGTGGAACTTCAGGTATCGTATTGAGGTTTAGTGCTTTTCTTTGGTTGCTGCGCTCACTAATTGGGTTGAACCTTGTTTATGTTTTCTTATGGGTATATTAGCCTTGTGGCGTCGGCGTTAGTTTGTATCTTGACTATCAGCTGTACCATCCCTAGATGGTAGAGGCGGAACTTTGTTCCCTTGTCTTAAAAAATCTATAGTAGATGAGTGGAGCAACTTGTGTCGCCTAAAGGCTGTGCTTGGAAGGGAGATTGCTGGCCTAGCTATAATAAAGTCCTTGTGGTCACATGGCTTCATAAAATTGTAAAGAAATCTAGTAGTGGCTGGGGCCTAGCTATGTAGATATATATGAAGATGATAGATGATAAGTGTTGTGCTAGCTACCAGAGAGGAAGCGTTGTCCCTTGGCCAGGTTTTGCAACCAAGGCGGTGCTGCACACTAATAACTTTCCTCAGCATCTGAACGGAAGATGTGTTTATGCACAGAGCATGCTTGCTCCTCCACGCCGCTCGGCGCTCGCCATCAGAATTCAAGACGACATCGCTGGAACAACTTGCGTAGGTTAGTACGTTCTACAAGGTCAATCCCTATGAAGTGTGACTCTTGAGGTGTGTAGGTGTAGCTCAGGCTCCAATAGTTTTTAGCCATGGATTAAGAGACGGAAGAAGAGGAAAACTAAATAATAGACAGAAAAAGGACAGAAAAAGCATGAAGAGAAAAAGATAGTTTTTTTTTTTTTGCGAATAGAAAAAAGATAGAGTTGATAAGCCCGTCCTATTCACCTCACCGGCCCTGTGCTGCCCCTCCTTAGCCGGGTGGGTACATGTATTAATAAATTATATGTTCTGTAGGCCCCAATGTGTTGTCTTCTGGAGTGGGTTCATGTTCCCAATAAGTAAGAGAGGCTCTCTATGAATAGTTCGGACAAACTAATAGTTTTTAATATTTTTCAGACGAGGAGATCAGGGTGTAGTAGATAAGACAAAAGGAGAGAGATGGGAAACTTGCAGATGGAAAATTCAATCAATTATCAAGGCTACTTGCATATTATCAATTTTACGAAAGAGTATATATGTAACAATTTTAGCTCAGAAACAGAGGAGCTACTAAAGAGACTCGCTCGTTGCACACAAGGTCTCTTTTGACAAATATAACGAGAGATTATGAAGTAGGCATTCAAATCAAATCAACAAGAACCGCGCTCCTGCAGCTGCTGCTGATATACTACTACTCCTGCTGCTATCACAAATTGAATATGAAACTTAAACTTATATTTTAGATTACTCTTTCACAAATTTTAGCAGCAGATTAAAAAGCCACATCTAGATAAACCTCCTGCTGATATCATAATCATATGAAACTTAGATAAACAGATTACCTTGGCGGCCATCGCCTAGCTAAGCTTGCTCGATCGAGGTAGGTACAGACAGCAGCGTCTCCTCAACGGTAAGCAGGGAATCAGGGATGTATTGTGCTTTGCTGCTTCTTAAAAAGAGCTACCTGGGCAAGAAGCTTCCTTCAGGCTTAAGAAATGTGAAGAGAGTGACGGCCGGGATATTCATATTTTATATCATGCGTTACAAAGACGCGCGACGTGATGCCAATTTCCCCACCTAATTCGCACCCACCCACACTATTTATTTATTTTTTACCTTCATCAAGAGAGCTCCGGCCCTCCCAGGGAGGCCAGCCTACCTGTCCATGTCATACTAATTCTTGCTGGCCCTAGGATAACCATCCGATGGTTCTCGTGTCTCCACTTTTAATTTACTGTTTACGCAAATCTGTCTCTAGAATCATCGTAAGTCCTCAGGAACCTTTTTCTTCTGTTGACCTACTCTTCTCCCATTGTTCTCTACATCTCCCTCTCCCGTCCACCCCTTGCCACCTCACCTTCTAGCGCCACACCTCGCCTTCTAGGCCTAGGCATTCGGGTTATCGAAAAATTTTGGTCAGATAAGTCGGATATTAGAAATTGCTACATGATTTTGGTCCCGAAAAAATCATTACCCGAAGATTCGGGTTCGCGTTTTACCGATATAACCAAGTCGCTAAAACCAATCATTTTGGTAGAATTCTAATGGCACTTTAAAGCAATAAACAATGATGTTTTGAACCACATCATGTCTTTATATCAATTATCAAACTAGCATGGATGTAGATTGAGCCATACCAAATAATAGATTTACACCAAGTAGTTGGACATCTGTCAGCATTGAGATTTGATCTGGTCGTAGTTGTCGACAGATGAAGTGGTAAACCCAGGGGGGACTTTGCTCATCATTTCTCCACTTCTCCCGCCTCTTTGTCTTTTGTTTATCTCTGTTATCCTCGTCAATACTATTGTTGGGACCTCAACAGAGGCAGATATATGCTCTGAAACTGAAAACAAGGTCGAGAAGAAGCAGCAGCAGATATCTGTGGCGATGTGCCAGAGGAGGACACTCTCTCATCAAATGGGAGTGGCCTCCTCATCCTCAAGCCAGAACTTGGCTGCTGCACTAGCGCTCAAGCACCCAGCGGTTGCTGTGGTCGTTGAACCTCACGGTAACTAGGAGCGTACGTCGCATTTTTTTTTTTTCCTTCCACCCATCTTTCAGGTATTGAAGAACCAGCTCTGAAATTTTGCGAGATGATGAGAAGCACGAGTTCATGCACCAGTGTTGGTCGAGGAAGTCCTTGCATCGGAACAAACTTGCAATCCACATCCACTTGTTGTGCCCTTTGCTACGGGCAAAGTATCCTGAGGCTGTATATATTGAGTGACCATCTCTGGCCACTCTCCCGAAGGGATACAATAGGAAGGGCGGAATATACTTGTAGCAACCCAGTACAAATGAACAAGGCATTTTGTAAGGATGACATCAATATCATTATATGCTTCCATGTGATGACTATGGTTGAGGAGATTGGGGGATACCTACGGTAGCGTTGTACGTAACACGGTCAGTGTCAGTAGGGCACAAAGTTCTTTCAGGACGTCACTAGCTTTGGGTTCATCCGCCTGACTTCCGAAACCAAAGTTAGTCTTTATTTTGGTGTAAAGAACAAGGAACGCACCACCGAGCACTTGTCGCAAGAGGCCATATATATGCTCTCTGTTGGCTAAGCCCCCAGAAATGGGAAATAAATTATATGCGACAGTGTCGTAGTTTCATGGGCGTGCGACACTCATCCGATAGGTGACACGTGGCCGGAAACAATCAACCATCGCTGCGTGGTCTGCAGCTCGTGGGGCAAATAACGCGTCAGGCAGCAGGCACAAGCACGAGTTCATGCACCAGTGTTGGTCGAGCAAGTCCTACGCTGAAGGGAGCTCATAATCATGTGCATATACTTGCAGTAAAAGGAAATAACATCACACTAACAATTTACTCTTTCTTATAAGGGTACATGAAAAAATAAACGAAAAAATAACAATTGAATTCATAACATAAACAATAATAAGGATGCATAAGGATAATATAAATACCTTAAATTGTAAATTATTGTCTACCATGATGCCAGTCCTACGCTGATCAGATTAGCAACATGTTAAACGACATAATTTAATGATAATCATTCGCATCATGATGACAAAAAAGGTTAGACCCTCCCAGCAATGCCATTGTCAGGAGGCTCAGGAGAGGGTATTAGCTTCACTAATGCAGATTGCTAATGGGCATATGAAATAATTATGACCAAAAGCAATAACATAGTTCTTAAGGAAGCAATTACACTAAGGGCATACAGATACGATCAGCGTTGGCTAGAAGATATCCATGTGCCACATCTAACAATCCCATAATGACACTAAATCTCTAAACAAGATTTCTCATTGGTTCCATCTTGATTAGAGACAGCTTAATCACATGGGAGACATAAGAACAATAGGTGATGTAATAGACATTAGAGACACATGAACACAGTCATCGTTGGCCAGAAAATATTCATGCATCACATCATTATGTCTCTAATCAAGACTTCTCGTTGGTTCCATCTTAATTAGAGATGGTTAAATTACTTGGGAAGGACATAAGAATGACACATGATTATAATTAATGCAACTTAAGGTAACAACATGTGCTATCAACCCTATCACATAGTTAGATAAAAATAAGTACACCACTAATCCACTTTCCAACTGTCCTTTATCATCAATCACAAGTGTACCACTTCATCTCCCACTTTTCCCACCTTTCAACGACCTCATCCCATCTCTTCTAATCCGTTGTGATCCTACAGGTCTACATAATATCACGAGGAACGTGTTTGAGCAGTCATGATCTTCCTTGATCACCGAGAATCCATGACAGGCGGGCACCGCTACTATTAACCCTACTTTTGATACTTATTTGTCTATTCATTATGAGTCATGCATGTTATTTGAAGATGACTAATTACTTAACCTTGTCTCACTAAGTTAGACCAACTCACTTAAACTAAACATAGCCTTTTACTTAATCATCGGGCTTGGGACGTTTAACATGCTTAGTTGGCTAGCTTCGATAGAAGTCGAGTGTGAGTGGGAACTCACTCTACATCGCAGTAGGAGCTTCACTTTGGGATCAATTGACTACATAAAACTTGCAAGGGTTTAACTTGATATAATTTGCTCAACTTGATTAAGGATCAACCCTTTAACTTGATCTAGTTAAGTGATGATCAAATGGTTAATCTCTACTCAAGCAAGGGGTAAGGTCACTGTAAGTGTTGGTTCTCAAGTGACGTAGCTCGTGGAGTAGCTAAGGACCATTCATGCGATAGTAAGTTTTAGTAACCACCCGTATAGACCACATGTCGCGTATGGGAGTAGTAAGCTGAGTACTTAGTGGTGACTTGCTTATCGCGTGGATTCGGCTTGGGTTGTGACTCGGGGTAGCGTGGGAAGCCAGTACCTCAATCCTCCTCCATTATCGTTCGTGGATATGAGAGCCACATTGAGGAAAGGTCGAACCTTGAGGCAACCCTTATCCGGAATGGGTATGGAGGTTCATACTCGTCTCCGTGTGGGTATGTACACCTCTGCAGAGATCTTTTTCAGAAAGCATGAAGTCTTTGGACAGAATTGTTTGGTTGTTTTTTTCTTCTAGACTCGATTAATCGGAGATTGGATAAACTTGCTTAAGAGATGAATTGTGATATTGATCACTTAACCGCCACCCTCAATCAATGACTTATAATGTAATTGTTAAGTTAGATTCATGAGCATATCATTTTTTAACAAACGCCATGCTTTTATGCAAATTTACAAATGCCCATTAATCCCCTTTGCATCCACCAATTATGTTTGTTGGAATAAACCCTCTGAGTACAATCGTACTCACGGTGGTGCCGTTAAGTTGTTTTGCAGGTACTTCAGACTTGGAGACCACTTGAGCCAAGCTCAAGTGAACTAGCGGACTTCGGGATGAACGTCCCCAAAGGCTGGTGTTATTCTGATATTCAGTTACTAGAGAGTAAGAGTAAAACTAGAACAATGGGTTAAATGATGAACTAGTGTAATGTAATTGCACTCTATTTCTTGCATGATATAACAAAGATGTAACTTGTTAAAAGATTTCCAATTATGTTGCGGCCAGGTTACACGATTCTTGATGATTGATTCATGGACTGTAACTCTACTTATGATCATGTGTTTGGAAGTGGAGATGTGATGTCATTTCTCGGGGTCACCGTGGTTGGTTTGCTTAAAACGAGTTGGTCAAGCGGATGACACTCGGTTTAGGTAAATTAACGCAGCAGACCCCCAGATGCGCCTCCGTTAATATACTTTTTATGAGAGGCGGACGACTTATGTCACCTCAGTTAACCATTAATGGAGGTGGCGGTGGTGACAACCCTGTCCATCTTCTGTATTCCACCACAGTAGGTCTAGTTCTTAAATTGTAGGGCTCGTGGCAGACCTTGTCTAGTTCATCTATTGAGATTGTTAGGAAGGTTGTGCCCCAAAATAAACAGTTTGATATACCCTTGATTTTGTTTTAGTATCATATACCCCCAACAGAAACCCTCTCTCATACCTACACCCTTGTTAGAAACTCTTAGTTCTTACTCATATCACTTCTCGTTCCCCGTGGATTCGATAACCTTGGAATACTCCTAGGTGAAAGCTACTCTGATAGCCATATGCTTGCGGTTAATCCTGTTTGCCACCTCTGGTGTCAAACAAGCTTTTCTGGCGCCATTGCCGGGACGGTAGCTGATTTTTCCGAGTTTAGAGCTAGGAATTCTATCCTCATCTTCATTCTTGTTTTATTCCATTATGGAACACATTTCTATATACCAATTCGCTGCCCCAAAAACACGCGATTGGAACCACCTTCTTCATCTAAACCAATCTCTTGCCGATAGCTATCAACTCGCCCTAGTTTTATAGCTAAGGTTCAGGAGTGTATCTTGGCTGAAGCGAGAAAGAAAGCCCATATACTCATCTCCACGCGAATTGAGCAGGTGTGTTCATGCTTGCATATTTTAGGTGTCAATGTTTTGATGACCGACTAGTAAATCTAGTACCGTGCTTGCTCTAGGAAATCGATGGTGGCACTTTCGAGACATGGGGAATTATCTTGGTTCAGCCGGAGCCCTCGTCCCGATCTCGGAGGGATTCAAGTTCGTGTTCCTCGGTTCAAGTGCTCGAGGGCTTACTAACGGGGCGCCAGTAGCGTGAGAGTGAGAGAGTGAGGGAGCTCCTAGCCTACTATCGGGAGTCAGATAGAAATCCGCCTAGATCGGATGCTATGAGTTCCATGCCTTAGACTGAGGCCTGGCTCCCTTATATACCTTTGGGGCCGGGTTACAATTGAAAGGATAGACCCCCTAACCTGAGTGGTTGAGAGACCGAGATGAAGGGGTAGTTGGCGATTATGGTTTATGGGCCCTTCACGCCTTGTCCCAGCTTACATTGCATGTCCCGATGTCGTGAAGTCTTCTTGTCTTCCACGCCAAGGCATGGGGCGCCAGTGGCACAGTGCAGGTCATAACCATTGTCCTTGGCAATATGGCGTCCATTGTGTCCGTCAATCCTTGCGCCCGTTGTCCCAGGGAGGGCAATGCGGTGTGGTCATGTGAATAGGGCAGTCATCCCTGTTGGTCGTTCATTGTCCCAGCCCGGGCGGCGCTGCCCTCAACCTCCCACGGGCGGGTCGAGGGCCCTTTGGCCTGGCTTGGCTTGGTGAGGACCACTCCTGGTCGTGAGATCCATGCTTGAGGTAGGTGCGATCGTACACTTGCCCTTCGAGTCAGGTGTGGGCCGATGGCCTGTCCCGTATTCCGGCGTCGCCTTAGCACGGGGTGGTTTTGCTTGACTTTGCATGGGAAGCGGTCCAAAGGATGACGCTTAGCCCCTAGACCCAGCGGTCCCGAGGGTGGTCGACGATCCCAGGACCCCATGGTCCGTCTGCAGTGGTCGTCCTTCTAAGGCCAAAGCGAGCGTGTATAGTGTGTATGTTTGTTAGTATTTTTAAGTGTGATATAGAATAAAGTAAATTCTGCAAGTGCACGATATACCATTGTAGCATTTCACCGGGTATTCTATGTATCGTTATTTATATTTTCCCACGAGGAAGAGTATTAGCAAGAGATTGATAGTACTTATACATATGATGGATCAAGAACTAAACACTTACTCTAAGCAGGGGTAAATCAAAAGATAGATAAATGTATATGATAAGCATAATTTTAGAGAGACTCCATAAGATAGCAAGAGAGATTGCGGTGTTTGAGTCACTAACTAGTAAATTTCTAGATTGCGTGTGCTGCCTGGATGGTGTGCTCGGAGGACATAAGGGTTTATCTTTGGTTGGGAAGAACGTCCCTACGTCTAGTTTGTTGCTGCCCGTGTTATCGGCACTGAAAGTTTGTAATAGGGGTTACAAATAGGCGAGAAAGGGAGGAGGTCCCAAGTCTCTCTTTGTGTGTGGGCTGCTAAGGCGTGTTTGGGTGTGTAGAGATGTGTTCAGATGTCTTAGGCGTCTAAGGTGTATCGAGCCATGTTCAGACAAGCCCGTCATGGGGCCTCCTGCTTCCCCTTTTATAGACGAAGGGGAAGAGCAGGTTATAGAGAGAAAGAGGAAGAAAAGTCAAGGAGAAGAAGGCCTCTAGGCCTGCCGAGTCATTCTTCTCTTTTATGCGGGTCCCTTGACACTATAGATGGTGATAGGGACGGCTCCACGCCGAGCTCCTATTCACCGCTAGTGCCACACCCCGTGTCATCAGCTGGTGTGGCATCCCATCCTGTCCCTCCCATTGCAAATCTGAACGGGTAATTTTGCTAGTGAAAGAAAAAAGAGGAAAAGAAAAAGAAAAAAGGATGGAAAATTTATCTGATCTCTATTTTTATCTTTTTCTATCTGGATCAGGATTCTTATTCAGTACACTTAGGATCGGAGAGATCTATTTGGATTAGGATTCCTAGCTATTTTGATTACCTCAAGAACGTGTGTCCATGACGTGCATTGTAGATAGATGACAGAGACAATTTTCATGTTTACAGAGTTAGTTAGGGAGGCAGACAGACAAAAAATGGGAAAGAAATTTTGGCTCTTTAACATTAAAGTATATAGATATAGATATGTATTTACTTGATTATCAACTATATAAAACATACCTATGTACTTATAGGGTTGATATATAATGGGTCTCTCTTTATGTAAGGCTCTTTATTAATTTGTTGGCGACATTATATTGTCATCACATGCTAGTGTTCCAAAAAAGGAATGACGACGTCCGAAATCCTTCACACACACAGGCACGATTGTGCGTGCGTGCATGTGGCCGTATTGCATGGCGTTTCTGATGGTGATGTGAACGTACATGCATGCGTGCGTGCATGACCGCCGGTACGTACGTAAGTATACCGCACCGCCAGCATGGATGTGAGATGAGATCGATGACGGCGATGATGGAGTTGCATGTATGCACTTTGCATTTGCAGTAATGCTAGCTACACTACTGGAGACGGCGTCTTTGCCGAGGGCTAGACCGGCACTCGGCAAAGAAAAGCAGCCGTCACGGCGCCGGCGCCTGGGACGGAGTCTTTGCCGAGGGCCATCTCCGGAGGCCCTCGGCAAAGAATTATTCTTTTTTTTAAAAAAAAAACTTTGCCGAGGGCCTCTAACCATGGCCCTCGGCAAAGAAATGTTGTAGAATTTTTCCAAAAAATCTTTGTCGAGGGCAATGGGACGGCCCTCGGCAAAGAATTATTCTTTTTTTTTGAAAAATCTTTGCCGAGGGCGCCCCCGCAGGCCCTCGGCAAAGAAATTTTAATTTTTTTTAAAAAAAATCTTTGCCGAGGGCCTCCAACCATGGCCTTCGGCAAAGAAATGTTTCAGAATTTTTCCAATGAATCTTTGTCGAGGGCAATGGGACGGCCCTCGGCAAATGACCCTTCTTTGTCGAGGGCCTTGGTCATTGCCCTCAGCAAAGAGGTAGAAATTTAAATTTCTTTTTGTTTTTTTGCATTCCATCGACACAAGCATTTCATATATATACATATATATATATCAATCATCACATATATATATATACATATATCACACAGAACCCATTTTCTCACAATATATGACAACCATAATTGTGAACCACAAATCACAATATATTACAACGACAAGTCACATGTTCATCATCATTCACATGTTTATTACGACAAGTTCATGAAATCCAAGCACAAGTCAGAACCATAAACCACAAATATTACAATAAAGTCCAACCACATCACCTAGCACTAGTCCTCATCAAGGTAGCCTATGAGACGGTGGTGAAGAAAAGGCGGGATCACCCGGTGACGCACTACCGGGATGATTGGAACCCGCGGACGGAGGCTGCACAAAGGAGCAGAGATTGCATGTGTGAGTAATCCGGGAAAACAATTTTGGAACTTAGAGATTGCATCTAGTAATCTAGGAATACAAAAAGATTAGACTCAATTAAAAATTTCGACAGCACCTCCCCTGCACGGGGAGGTTTCCAAAACCTGCAAGAAATAACGACCGAACATGACATCCACAACAACCTGAATCGCCGACATACATGCAAAGCACAAGCGAAAAGTGAACTTTCATACTTACAAGAGTACCTGCAGGAGTAGGAGGTGGAGGAGCTGAAAACTGCACAGGTACACCCGATGCTTGCCCAAGACTTTGCATGATCACCATCATCTCCGCCATCTGCTTCTGCGCGGCCTCGAACGAGACCTGCTGGGCCTGCAGCTGTGCGGTCAGTTGTTTTCCTTAGGTATGAGAATGAAAACTTTATCACACTCGACCTCTCTAGTATAGAACAGTGGGTGTTATTGACATGATAGTTTCACAATTCTTGTGGCTTTGAGCAATCAGATGGCCTCACCTATTATGTAAATATATATAGGACTATTAGCATAACAGGAATGAATGTAAGACTCAAGTACTGCTTCGGTGCTTCCAGAAGCACCAATAATTTTGGTTGGTAAAGGATCCCGAGATCACTATGGGGCAAATATCGTAAGCCTGTAACGAAGGGAGCACAGATAGCACAACTGAAGGATGACACAGGGAAAGTGATTCATTTTAAGTGAGCTTAAGCACACTAGGAAAATTTGAGTCATGCAAATACATGCTAGAATTTATTGTAAAATATAAGCATACTTCAAGTTATTACCCCTTCAAGATCACTCCAAGGAGGCTTTCCATCGAACATCTCTATGATGGTGCAGCCGAGACTCCATATATCAACAGCGAGATTTGCTCCTTTGATATCCCTGCAAGTGTATATTTTCATTGCCTTTTACATAAATGACACAAACTGAAAGCAGATGCATTAGTATATAGCAATCAAAACCATACTGAGAGGTGCGATCCATGTTACTCTTTTGAAAACTTTTGTTTGAGGTTGCTCAGCTTTGATACACAAGCTATGCTCTCCACCTTTTCATATATTCGCCTAGGTGAGCTAAGGCATTGAATAAGATGGCTTGAGTTTTATTTCTGCTCATGGTTGTCAACAAAGTTCCTATTTTTATGTACTTTCATGAGTACTCTTTTTTTTTAAAAAAAAATGAGACCATAGCTCCTTCATCTCCCATCCTATATATGTTCAAATGACCACAGAAACGATAAGGTATCATGATAAGGGATGACCAATATAACCAACACTCCAACAGTGATGCATTTGGATCTCGGATGCAATAACCAATTTGCATACCAAAGTCTAGTAAGCCAACATAAGAAAGAACATAGCGACATGAACTAAAAGAGGCAAATAGCATGGAGATCTATGTGAGAAAAATTATACAAATAAGTATTTTGTGGGAAAGTTTCTCCTAAAAAGTTTTGTGTGGGAAAATCTAAAATTGTGAAAGTTTACTAGAAGCTCCTAAGCAAGACAGAAGAACTAGGAACCAAGCCACAAGTCAACATACCAGTTGACCTGGCACAAAAAAAATGCATTTGAACAATGACAGGGATTTGCATACCTATGCATAATCTTTTGGCCATGCAAAAATGCTAGACACCTTAGAATATGGCGGGTGAAGTTGCGAATAACTGATTCTGTCATTGCTCCATAATGTTGTTTGACATACTTATTAATTGAACCCGGGTGAACGTATTCCAGGTAAATGTAAAAACGATCTTCAATCTGCAAGACTCCCCAAAGATTACATGATGAACTAAAAAGAAGAGTCCCTTTTTCGTTGACTTCTGTCCAGAACAGGTGAACTGTAGGGCAATAGTAGTAGATGTCTGTTATGAGCAATTGTCAACCGCTCGAAAATTCAGTTGAAACAAACATTCTAGTACAGAGACAGTCCCAATCCCCTTTGTTCCTACATTTCCACATCTCAATAAATGCTAAGGATCCCCGAATAATCATAAACGCCTTTCAACTACTAGCTGAAAGTAACATCTCAACCGATTGTTGGAACTACGGAATCATACTACAATGCCAATTGCAAATTGACTGCAAATGTAGCACTTCCCCTACACACGTGAGTAGAATCTACAGGCAATCAAATCGAGCCATGCTACACATACAGTCATCCATGCGATCGAATTGAATTCAAATTAAATTGGGCGAAAAAGAAAAAAAGGCGATTTATTTTGGAAGCGAAAAACACCGCACCTGGCATGGCGTCATCCTGTCGCCCCACCCATCGGCGATCCCGAGCGGGTCCGGCAGCTCTGGGCGAGGGCAGCGGCAGCGGGTGCAGGACGGGCGAGGGACGCAGACTGGCGGCTGCGCCGCCGCCTCCCCCCGAGCTGGCGGACCTGGAGATGGGGTGCCGACCGCAATCTCGATGGCCTCGGGGCGGAGGAGCGGCCCCTCTGCTGCGGCGGGGAGGAGGAGGAGGACCTGTCGGAGGCGTCGTCGTCGATGCCGAGGTCCCGGGCTCGGCCGATCGATCTGCCAACATCGACGTGGCGCAACTTCCACCGGGCGCGTGAGCTTGGGCGGCCCGGTGGTGGGGCGGCGGTAGCAGCAGCGGCGTATGAAATGTGGGGCGGAATTTTTGGTCCAGCCATTGGCCGATTTAGGGTTGGGCCCTTTGCCGAGGCCCAGATCTGAAGCCCTCGGCAAAGATTTTTATTTTTTTTAAAAATTTTCTTTGCCGAGGGTCATTGGCCGCCCTTGGCAAAGATCCCCTTTGCCGAGGGCCTCCTTTGCCGAGGGTTGAGGCTAGGCCCTCGGCAAAATTTTTTTTTTTTTTGAACCCGGTTTTTTGTGGTACTATAATACATTATTGAAAACTCAATTTTAAAATTTGGGCCAATTTTGACTTTTTTGATATATTTCCCTAATTTATTTATTTTCGTTGATTTTTTTCGAATATTTCAAATTTGAACTGCAGGTGGATGGAATAATGCAATTTAGTGATTCAAAAAATGATTTTTTGAATCACTAAATTGCATTATTCCATCGAATATTTCAAATTTGAACTGCAGGTGGATGGAATAATGCAATTTAGTGATTCGAAAATGATTTTTCGATTCACTAAATTGCATTATTCCATCCACCTGCAATTCAAATTTGAAATATTGGAAAAATCAACGAAAAGAAATAAATTAGGGAAATGTATAAAAAAAAGTCAAAATTGGTCCAAATTTTAAAATTGAGTTTTAAATAATGTATTATAGCACCACAAATAAATTGGGTTCAAAAAACCAAAAAAAATCTTTGCCGAGGGCCTGGCCAATGGCCCTCGGCAAAGAAAATTTTAAAAAAACCTTTGCCGAGGGCCTAGCCTGGCCCTCGGCGGAGGGGATCTTTGCCGAGGGCTTGGCCAATGGCCCTCGGCAAAGAAAAATTTTTTAAAAAAATCTTTGCCAAGTGCCTGACGGCGGGCACTCGGCAAAGACTGACGCCAGTGGCCGCCGTGACCCATCCGGCTATATTTGCCGAGGGCCCCTCGGCAAAGATTTATTTTGCCGAGGGCCGTTTCTTTGCCGAGGGCTCCTGGGTCTGGCCCTCGGCAAATGGAGCCTTTGCCGAGTGCCCAAGATCTAGCCCTCGGCAAAAGGATGGGTTTCCAGCAGTGCTAGCTGTGGTCACAGGATACGATGTACGTGCTGCGTACTGTGTTCTAGCTACCTAGGGCAGGCACTTGATGATCACCAAGAGTAAGCATAGATCTAATTTTCAGGAAAAATTGGTATGAGTTTCATATATACTTTTAAGAGTTAAAATGAAATATCTATGAAATTTATGAAGTTATTATTATTTAGTTTTTTTGGGAAAATCCGTGGTTCTAACATATTATATATATCGATCACAATTATATATAAAGATCACAACTAGCTAGCAGGAACAAGCTAATATAAGGGAAACCTGCACCTGGTTTTGCTCGTTGGTCGCCATTTGTAGCAGGAAGTAGTGAGCGGCCAATCAAGATTTGAGGAGAGATAGAAGAAGGGATAGCTAGCTAGAGGAGGTTTGGTGCCAGGTTATACGTACCAAGATATGGTTGCATGCATGTACAAAGAAGTTGAGGTCCACTCCCCGATATATATGCACAAGTCACCCTCGTTTCGCAAACATGCACTAGGGGTGCACCAGATCAAGTGATCGACGCGTAACTGCAAACACACACCAGACATGCACAAAGATCAAGTGATCGACGTGTAACTGCTGGATGACAAAAGCTAAGATTTGAGATACGAATGCATGCACGCACGCACACGTCTGGTGCCGGTATGCAGTGTTGCAGGGCATGTGTGGTAGGCAGAGGCAGGCAAGAAGGAGCACGATACTCACAAGAGATTCTCATCAGTACCTTCCAACGTTAACCCAATCACACATGCATATGGTGGTGTTGCGCTGCTGCATCATCTAGCCTGACACAACAAGATGAGCAAGTCAAAGTATCAAAAAAAGTTCTATAATTCTTCGGTCCGGGAACAATTCAAAGACGAGAATGAAAGTCCTTTGTTCCAGATACCATGTCTTCTACTGCCAGTTCACGCAAAGCAGAAGCTCCTAAGTTTTAGCTGATGTATGTTTCCTGGTCATTTAATGATTGTCAGAAGCTACACTAATTAAGGGGGTGTTTGGTCCCATGACTAAACTTTAAGTCCCTGTCACATCAGATGTTTAGATACCAATTAGGAAGACTAAATATATTAATACAGACCTACGGAGGCGGTTGTTTTGCCCGTCTCGGTTAACACATTAACAGAGGCGGACGTCTTAAGAAACCGCCTCGGTTAATGCCTATTAATGGAGGCGGTCTCCGTTAATACATTAACTGAGATGGTTATTACTTGCCGACCTCTGTTAATGATTTTCTAGATTAAAAAAATAGTTTCCCGCCATTTGATTCGAATTCGAATTTGAATTTGAATTCTATTTCCGTGATTTGAACACAGACAAAGCAGAAAATACGCATGTAGAGCATAAACATATATCACATTCATTTGTGCGTCGTCCTTATCGTACCATGAACCAACGTTCGAGTTACATCAATGTCACATATTTGCATGTGAAACTAAGATCTCCGCTACTCTAATTTCTCTAGTCCAAAGAGGTCCAGCAACTTGTAATCCGAGACGCATAGCTTGGTGGTCCAGTTTCTGATGCTCTCCTACTTCTCTTCATACGCTAACTTGCTCTCCTTGTTGAAGAACGTTCTCCCGACATGCACGCAGTTGTGCGAGACGAATGAACATATGTCCACTATAGTTCGAGTGAAGTTCTTTTCGTTGACCCTTTCTCTTTGTTAAAATTCTCTATTAATAGAGGCGGTTGGCTAAAGGCAACCGCCTGATCGAGGCGCAACTGCCTTCGTTAATCATGCATTAAAGGAGACGGACGCTTAAAGTGGCCTGCCTTTGTTAATTGTGAACCGAGGTGGGCGCTCGACCGTCGGCCTATCCACTGGTTAACGGAGGCGGCTGCCCAGCGGCGTGACCACCTTGGTTAATAAAAGGGCACCGTCTCGCAAAATCATTTGTGAGTGGCAGTTATCAACCGGCAAGGATATTGTGGTTTTCGTTACGTAGTGAATACATGTACCCTACTAATATTAATATTTTTTTGTATGGTTATTAAAATCTTGGATAACAATGTCCGTACAAGCAAATCTACCAGCCTACCACGCAGCACGAAACGCAAATATCAAACTGCTACGAATTAGGATCAAGGCTAAAGGAAAACCCTGAGCATGCGACCTTCCCATTGCTCCTAGAATAGGCAAAGTATGGTTACACCCTTGTACCCCTTGTGGACTTGTCTTGCAATCATCCCATCCCATCCCACCTTCCCTTACACCCCCACAGAGCAATTGCAAATCGAGTCTGTGACGATGGCGGACGAGAGACGATGAGTGGATGATCTTGATAGGTTCCTACTCTCCCTGCACTTCCACTAGCGGGAAAACCCCATGCTCGACTGCCGGATGGGAAAAAAAAATCTCGACCCAATATCAATTTATTTATCATCATCACCGTGAGCGAGCACGTCTCATCGCCCCACGTACCGTACCACAGCTAGCAACTGCTCAACTGCACACAGTGCACGCCACTGTATGCATGAGATAGTGAGATCGAGATGCGATGAGGCGATGGAGCTGCATGCATGCACTTTGCATTGGCAATAAGTCCAGCTAGCTAGCTGTGGTCACACTCACACAGGATATGAACGATGATGATGATGGGATACGGCGGGATCCGAGGGATGTTGTTGTAACTTGTAACTGCCGCACACGCCTCCAGCGCCTGCGTCACTGCTATAGCTCGCCGATCGGTGGTGACCACACCCAAGGACACGTACGCGTGCGTGCGTTTGTGCGTGCTCTGCTCCTGCTCCGGCCGGTGAGGAGGCCGGCGGCGGTGTTATAGTTGGCTCTCCATCGTGTGCTGTTGGCCTCCTCTGTCCACACACCGTATCCACGCAGCCACCGGCGATCTTGTCCGGGTGCCACCTCTGCGTATGGGTTACTGGTTTACCTGCATATAGGAGAAATTTTCTTCGTTAATTACAACACATATGTGGCATCGCCTTATTTATCTCCTAATCAATTTCGCTTCTGTAGAACAGTCCGCAAAGCTAGTACAGCCGTTACTAATGGGAGTTCTGTTAACCAGTCTCTGTCATCTCAACCTGGAGAATTTCCGTTTTCTAAATCTACTATTGTTAACCAGTCTCTGTCATCTCAACCTGGCCTTTTGCCGAGTGCCAGGGTAAAAACACTCGGCAAAAAGGACACGTGGCAAATTTCTGTGCATTCTGGGACTAAAATGGCTTCTTTGCCGAGTGTCTGCGCTGTGACATTCGGCAAACAAGCCAACATTTGTACGTTCTGGGCCAGTCTTGGCCGAGTGCCAGAATAAAAACACTGAGCAAAGAGGACACGTGGCAAATTCTGTGCATTCTGGTACTAAAATGGCTTCTTTGCCGAGTGTCTGCGCCGTGACACTCGGCAAAGAAGCCAATATTTGTATATTCTGGGCCGGTCTTTGCCAAGTGTCCGGTATTTGACACTCGGCAAAGAAGGCAGGTTTGCCGAGTGCCCGGGATTTGACACTCGGCAAAAAAGGCAGGTTTGCCGAGTGCCGCGGATTTGACACTCGGCAAAACAACCAGGTTTGCCGAGTGTCCGGGATTTAACACTCGACAAAGGAGGCAGGTTTGCCGAGTGTTAGGGCCGGGACACTCGGCAAACGCGCCGTGATCGTCTCCACGCCGTCACGTTACTTTTTTTTCACCGAGCGTCAATTTCAGCTCTCGGTAAAGTATTTGTCGAGTGCCCGATAGAAAACACTCGACAAAGAAATGTTTACCGGCACTGTAGGTGTCGTGTGCTGTTACACTCGGCAAAGCCTTTGCCGAGTGTTTTTTGGGCTTTGCCGAGTGCCTATGGCACACGACAAAGCCACTGTTTTCGGTAGTGGTTTTGCTTCCTCCCTCACTCCTCCCCAATGCAATCTAGAGTATGGGCGCATAGCAAACTTGCTTAAACAACACTCACACGAGTATCACTAAGGCACAAACAACGCGTCTTATTTGACTGCTAACTTATGTTTGTTGCTGAGTATGATGTTTTTTTTCATCTAATAACAACACCGCATCTTCGTCTACTAGGATTGCAATTTCTTTCTAAACTATTTAGGGTTAGTTTGGCAGGACTCTGGCTCCTCTTGTGGCCAATTTATAAAGTAGAGCTGAAGCTATTTTGGAAAACATTTGTCAAAAACAGCTCCAAGAGTAGTTTTGTTATAATTTATGCCAAATTGTGAGGAGGAGCAAGAAACCACAATTTTGTGGTTCCACCAGGCTTCTTCACCGGAGCCTTTTCTTGGATGGTCATTTGGCAAGGCTTTTGCCGAAGCCGGAGCAGCTCCACTATACCCCCCTCAATTAGGTACTAAACGGTGATAATTACTAATTAGTACTTTATTTACTTGATTTTTCATTGTGATAATTCTTAATGATATCTAAGTAATTTATGGTTAGTATGGACATAAAGAACCGTTGACGGACCATGATAGTCTTTCTGCAGGCATGTCAATATTTGGCAATCTGCCATTGAGGACCGATTGATTATTGTTTTCCTTTTTACTTGATGTCAGGTTTTTGTTGAAAATTTGGATAGAGTGGAGAGGTTGAATCCCTTTTTGCTAGAGGTAGGTTCATATTTTTCTGATACCATTTTTTGGAGGGAAATCGAAGGCACCTCATGTCACTGCTAGAAATATCCACTTCTATGATGAAAAATCTTAATGACAAATCTAGAACTGTCATAGAAGATCGCTTTTTATGACGAATATTTCTATTTCGTCATAGATCGGTAGTGACGATCCTAGAACCCTCTCTTTCTATAACGAAATCAGGCATCGTCACAAAAAACGTCATAGAAGAGCGCGACTCATCTATGATGATCTCCTTTAAAACTATGGCGAACAAGGCTTCATCATTGAACTAATTATACATCTGTGATGAATAATATTCGATCTGTGATGAATGACTTCGTCATAGATCTTCACACGATACTTTCTCCAACCGACGTGTACCTGTGGAGCCTACAGTTACTCATCCGTGACGCTTGCAATTCGTCATAAAAGTCTCCGCTCGATCATATGTCCATGCTATATGTACCTATGGGACCCTTCTCCATCCTACGTGTACCTGTGGCACCTACAGTTACTCATCCGTGACGCTTGCAATTCGTCATAAAAGTCTTCGCTCGGTCCTTAATCCGTCCGACGTGTACCTGCGGGACCCTTCAGCATCCGACCTGTGGGACCCGATGGCTTACGTGTCACATGTACCCGTGGGACCATCTTCCATCTCTATCCAACCCGTGGGACCCGATGGCCCATCTCCATCCGACCAGTGGGACCCGACGGCCCATCTCCATCCGACCTATGGGACCTGACGGCTTGCGTGTCACTTGACGCTTGCAATTCATCATAAAAGTCTCTACTTGGCCCTTTTTCATCTGACCTGTGGGACCCGATGGCTTACGTGTCACGTATACTTGTGGGACCTTTCTCCATCTCCATCCGACCTGTGGGACCCGATGGTTTGCGTGTCACTTGTACCATGTGTGCCATCGGGGTTTAATTTCTCAAAAAAAGGTCTGATACCTGGGAGTCGAACATGGGATCTGGACCAAGGATTGGCTCGTCTTTACCATTGCGCTAGATGCCTGACTGTGCTGACATCTCTTTGGAGTTACTATAGTATCATATTGGCTATGTTATAGGTTGACCTAAATTGGATATATCCCTGCAAGTAGAAACAAATCTGTGCCCGCTGGACTTGCGGCGGCGGCGGAGGCGAAGGATCCCCGGTCTGCTATGGTGGCTCAGGCGTCCTTTTGGTGGAGTGGAGGGGCTCTCTCGGTGGAGCATGGCGGCATTGGTGTCCATGTGATCAGGTGTGTGCCGTGATAGAGGCGGCTTGCAGCCGAACTGTGCCAGTTCATAGAATAAAGGTATGAGTACCTTCTCCTGTGATTATAAGACTCTATTTTCTGTACACGATAAAGTAAAAAACACATAAGGAAAGGCTATTATGTATGAATTTCAATTGAGATCAATGCTTTTGTCACATAAAAATAGAAAAATAGACTGTCCTATAGTATGATACGAACAAATGCACATATTAGTGCTTTCGAACACTATATGCTTTGTTCTAATGCTATTTTTGCCATTGTCCACCTAATGGTCGAAACTCTAACGGACTTTGCATATTTTTGCTGCAACAGATGGACAGATCCTGGATTCCTAATGGGAGACCATTCCCTGCCGACGTTCATCAGAGGAGTTGAAGAGTTCATGGATATGGTTAAACAAAAATACCCGGAGCAAAACATCCCTTGCCCGTGTACACATTGTCTTAACTAGGTGGTTAAAACTTGACTGGAGGTGAAGGACGACTTACTTATAAATAAAATGTCACCCACATACACCATATGAATTCATCATGGGGAAGAGGGAGGAGGTACTGACATTATAGAGCCATCAGATGTGCATGGATCTCATCATGATGGTTGGATTACGGAGGAGGAGGAGCAGGAGGACCGCGACGATAACATATTACCAGATTTTGATGATTTAGTTTAAAACATGTTGACATTTGAAGAGTAGATTGGAAGAGTCCCAATGTTTGAAAGAGTGTTGGATGAGTTGAAGCAATCAGTTTCTTCTAGATCTATCTTCTCAATATTCTTCTTCCTTGTCAGATTGCTCTATATCAAGTCCTACTATCGAGTTAGCAACAACTATTTTGATGCACTATTGGCATTGCTGTCAGATGCATTCCCTAGTAGCAACATTCCAAAATCATGTGAGGAGGCCAGCAAATATATTCGAGACTTGGGACAAGGTTATGAAAGTATCCATGTGAGCAAGAACAACTGTGTGTTGTTTTGGGGTGATCGTGAGGAATTACAAGCATGTCTAAAATGCAAAAAGTCTAGATGGGAGGATGCAGATGGTAGCAGGCTGGTTCCTCATAAGGTTTTGAGGTATTTTCCTCTAATACCGAGGTTGTAGAGGATCTTTGCTGCTCGAAGAACAGTAGCAGACACCAAATGGCATGAGACTAAGTGAGAGAAGAATACTGGTGAAATGAGCCATCCAGCAGACAAGGAGGCATGGTAGGACTTTAATAGAAAGCACCCAACTTTTGCAGATGATCCAAGGAACTTGAGGCTTGCCGTCGCCACAGATGGTTTCAATCCATTTGGCAACTTTAGCTCGACATATAGTATGTGGCCTATTTTTGTAACGCCTCTAAACCTACCACCATGGGAATGTATGAACCCATCGAATTGCTTTATATATGTCTCTACTGATCCTGGGCCCAACCTCTCCAGGAAAGGATTTTGATGTATTCTTGGAGCCTCTTATAGAAGAACTAAAAGAACTATGGAAGGGTGTCAACACTATTCATGTACTACATCGTGATAATAAGAAAGGCTTCACTCTGCACGCTGCCGTGCTTTGGTGCATACATGATTTTCCAGTGTTGAGCACCTTGTCAGGCCGAACTACAAAAGGTTATTATGCATGTATTTATTGTGACAAAAATCCAATATCAAGGAGCCTAAGAAAGAAGCTAGGCTACCTTGGACACCGTTATTACCTTCCTAGGGATCACCCTTGAGGAAGAGCATGGATTTTGATGGAAAAACTGAGGACTAAGATACGCCAGAAAAGTTCGCCTCAAAGGAGGTCCTTGAGGAATTTGAGAAGGTGAAAGATATTTGCCCAGGTAAGCACGGTGGAAAAAGGAAACGAAAGCGTGGAGAATAGCCAGTGATCGATAATAAAAATTTTTCTTGGTGGGGGCTGCCGTATTGGAAGGACCTGTCGCTGCCACACAATCTTGATGTCATGCACATTGAGAAGAACATATGTGATAACATTCTTTGGACATTGCTGAAAGTGGAGGGCAAGACAAAGGACACAATGAATGCTAGGCTAGATTTGCATGAATGAACATAAGACCTCAATATCACGCCGTGCAGTAGGCACCTTGCTTAAATTCCCAGAAGCTCACTATGTCATGACGGAAAAACACAGAGTAAAATTTTGCAAGTTCCTTAAAGGTGTCAAGTTTCTGGATGGTTATGTAGCCAACCTAGCAAAATCCATAAGTGCAGATGGTACCAAGGTAGTTGGCAAGCTGAAAACGCATACTTGCCATGTCCTTCTCCAGAGGATCATACCTGCAGGCTTAAGAAGTTTTGTTCCCAAAGATATATCTGGTTGCTGTTTTAGAACTTGGGAACTTCTTCAGTAACTATGCAGATAGAACTCTGAGGAAAAAAGTCATGGAAAAGCTGAAACAGGACATCCCACTCATCTTATACATGCTTGAGAAGATTTTTCCACCGGCCTTTTTCGATGTTATGGTGCACTTGCCGTCCATCTACCTAACGAGGCACTTTTTAGAGGGCGGTCCTCAATTATTATCCTAGCATATTCTTTGGTATGGTCTTCTGTATTGTTTATTTCCTTTAACTTATATTTTCCTGAAGCATATCTACATATTCTTTCTTCTGTATTTGGCGAGTATTTATGTGGCTTTTGTTTTAATATAGCACCCCATCCTAACTCAGATGCATCTATCTTTATAATGAAATAATTATCATATATATATATATATATATATATATTATGCCGTCCTGCCGCGTCGTCCAGGTCAACCGATATATATGTATATATGCCGTATGCCGTCCTGCCGCATCGTCCAGGTCGACCGATCCCCGGCAGGCCGGTTATTGCAGCAGGCAGGGGCGCAGGGCAGGGAGAAATGGGGAAGGTCTCTGGGGACGTCGTGGTGTTCCTCGTCGTCTTCCCTCTAAGCATGAACATCTGCTTCTTTCTCGCGGGCATCCAGTTCGGGCGTTTGCTGGAGAGGGAGGCGGACAACAGCGGCGGCGTCGAATTCACCTGGCGAGGAGCACTCGACAACGTCACCAAGGTGATCGATCGATAGATCATGTCGTCGACGATAGCAATGGCTCCAGCTATCATTGTTTCATAGCCAAAGAAATATTGCTTATATATATATGAAGCAGTACTAGTAGCAGTGTGTGTGTATATATATATATATATATACTGCTAATATATATATATATATATATATATATATATATATATATATAAATAAAAGATTCTTCTTCTCTTATATTTGGTTCTGTTCATATTGGTTTTATTTCATTGGCCTTCTTATATTTTTGGATATAGTCTTTAGCTGCTAGCTCTAAATAATAGTTTACTCCCAGAATAGTTCTTGCATATGAAAGAGCTTAATCAATGTCTAAATATTTTTTCCATGACACTCCTCCATCTTTTTCTTTTTCTATTTGCTGAGCAATAACTTCTTCAAATGATATATAAATTCCTAGTGTTTTTCCCCTATATATAACATATATGGCTTTTTTCTCCATATTGCTAGATGGTTCTTTTGGTTGTATTTTGCCATTAATCATATGAAAATATTCAGCAAGACTATTTAATATAGCTAGCATACAATCTTTATCTTCTCTTTTATTGTTATATTGAAACCAAAAATTGTCTAGAATGCATTCTTGTATGTCATCTAGAACAATATGGTCTCGAGGCTTAAATTTATAGGTATTTGGTGGAAAAATTCTTAACTTATTATCAGTTCCAAAGCTGAAACATTCACCCCCAATAGGGCTTGTTCCTCTCTTCATTCCTGCAAAATAGAAGATCGTAAAAATATATCAGACAATGTATTATCTTTGCCTTTTATATGCTCAAATATTACTTTATAACTATTTCCAGTAATAATATCTTCAAATAAAACCCAACGTCTAGTTTAACTTTTCTTACTATTGACTTTATTGTAGTATCTGCATATAGTTTCACAGTCGGTTCTAACTGTGAACTCTTTAAATCCTAGATATAGTCTAAAAGCATTTATTGCATTTATAACAGCTAAAATTTCCCTATCCGTATTGTTTATTGCTTTTAACTTATATTTTCCTGAAGCATACCTACATATTTTTTCTTCTAACTTTGTAGAGTACTTATGTGGTTTTTGTTTTAATATTGCACTCCATCCTAACTTGGATGCATCAGTCTCTATAATAAAATAATTATCATCTAAAGGTAACTCTAGGGGTTTTAAGTCTTTGACCCTTTCTTTAATAGTTCTTACTAACTTTATATCTTCAGAATTAAAATGTTTTTGCCCGTTTTTTCTTAATTTTGCATACAATGGACCAGCTAGCTTAGCTAAATTTTTAATATAATTTCTAGCATAATTTACTATTCCTAAGAATTGCTCCAGGGTTTTCTTATCATTCATGACATCTGGAAATTCTAAAATTTTCTTTACAATATGATCTTGTAAATAAATTTTTCCCTCTCCTATTTCATGACCTAAAAAGTTTATCTTTTCATTACATATCTCCATTTTTCTTTTAGACAATATTAACCCATGATGTTCTACCTTTCTAAAGAAGGTTTCCAGATGAGCTATATGTTCTTTATAGGATTTTGAGAATACTAATAAGTCATCAATATAAACTAATATGAATTTTTGATTTTCATTAAAAATATTTTGCATTTTTCTTTGAAATAAAGCAGGGGCATTTTTTAATCCTAAGGGCATTACTAACCATTCAAAATGACCTTGAGGACATGTGAAAGCAGTCTATTCTATTGATTCTTCTACCATTTTTAGTTGCCAAAACCTAGCTTTTAGATCAAATTTTGAAAAATATTTGCTTCCCTGTATTCTATTTATCCATTCTTGCTTATTTGGGATATTATAAGCATCATCTATAGTATTATCATTTAGCCTTTTATAATTAATAACCATTCTTGACTTTCCTCTAGCTATTTCAGCATGATTTCTAACTATAAATGAAGCTGATCTATGAGGACTTCGACTTTCTCTTATAGCTCCTAATTTTAGTAATTCTTCAATATGCATTTTAAAATCTTCTATATCTTTAGGTGTTGCTTCTATAGGACTTATCTTAATTATATAGTCAGGATTTATTATGTTAATTTTACATACTATTCCATTCTTGTCCCAATGCTTCATTAGTATTTCTTCTATTATCTGAATATCTTCTAATCTTGTTACAATTTTATCTATATCCTTTTTAGATTTTATATCTCTATACCAATTAGGTGCTAATGATTGCAGATTGATACATTCTATGCATGAATTTGCTATATAAAATTCTTCAATATTTTCACCTAACTCTTCATCTATATGATTATCAGTGACCTTTTCATCAGATCCTTAGAGTTCTAGGTTGGTCTTTCCTGGATTAGAATTTATAGACTTTCCTACTTCTGTTATATATGGAATGTTGTCTTGATAAGGGATAAATGTTATTCCTTACTCATGTATGATTATTGTTTGTAAAGAAAATTGTAAAAATCTTAATCCTAATATCATATCATCATGTATCATAGACAAATCTCTTATTGTAATTTCATCCATTATATATTTTGTGTTATTTATTTGTACCTCAACATCATAAGCTAGTTGATTATGAACCTTTTTTATTCCTGACATATCAGTAGATATTTCTGCTTTATCTTGATCTATTGTATGAACTATCTCTAGACATTTTACAAAATATTTATCATGTATAATATTTTTTGTACAACCTGTGTCTACTAACGCTAATATTTTATATGAGATATTAGGCGTTAATTTTACTTTTACAGGTACTCTTATTCCTATGATCTCTTTAAATGGTAATCTAACTATATATTTGCTACCAAAGTTTATTATGGCATCTTTTAATTGTATAGCTTTATCATTTTTTCTATTTGATATGGCTTGATCCTTTAACTCGGTCATGCCTCTTTCATTTTCTTCGATCTTATTTACTTCATTGAGCTCTATTTTACTCCTTAGCTCTTCTAACTCAGCTTCTAAGCTATTTATTCTATTCTCCAAATTTCTGACTCTACTTATTAGTAGTTTATCTTCTGATTCTAGCTCTACTTCTTGCCTCCATTTTTGGTTATTAATTCTTAGACATGAAGCACATGCTTGCTTTAAACATTTACTACATGTAAGTCTGTTTTCTTGACTAGGGTAAAATATACAAAAAGTACATTCTATATTATAATCACCTCTTCCTTTTATCCAATCATGCTCACAGTCTTCTTGATTCATTAATTCTATTTTTGTTTCTATTGAGCTATCAATATTTTCAGATATTATATCTAACCCTTCCATTGCATTATCTAGATTGCACAACTCTTCATCATCTAAAGAGTCTATAAAATCTTGGTAACTCTCAGCATTATTTTCTTCTTCATAACTTTCTAATAAAAACTTATTATTAATCTCCCACTGCTCTTCTTCATTTGTAATGTATTCAATATTATTTTTCTGCACCACTTCTTTAACTTCATGAATCTCTTTGTCTTTCATTTTTAACTCATCTTCCTGCTTCTTTATCACAACAGGTGTTTTAAAATATTTATTCTTTAGTTCTCTATCTTTTTTGATATTATCAAGTCTACATAACTCTCATCTAAAGTAGAGTTCTTTTTCTCTTATGGCAGACCATTTACATATCATAGAGGTTTTGTATTCTTCATGAATTTTGCTTAGCTTTTGCTCATAATATTGAATCTGACTGTCTAAATTGTCCATTATAAGTAAAGTATTAGACTGAGACTACTTGTTTGAACTTGGTAAAATAATTAAATCCCTTTAATTCAAAATATAATAACCAGGCTCTGATACCACTGCGACGGGGGTACCGTATTCACTGAGAACTCAAACGGATTCGAAATTCGAATTCTGAGATCTCGAGTTACTATTCACAGCACTATTTAAATTCAAATTCACTATTCAAATTTGCGGTTACTATTCAAATTCGGGATATGAACAGTGCACGAGGTAGCCCAACCACTTTACTATTCAAGGATAGAAGCCTCTGCAAGTGTCGCTTTCACGCGCGAATATTTTATTGACGCTGGATGAGCGAGCGAGTGATTAGCGAATATAAATATTGATATGTCGCTTTCGCGATTAGTTAAGCTAGTGCTTAGTGAATATGCTTATGCGGATGATTATTTCTAAGGATCTTTTGTAGGCTGGCGAGACCAACAGTTCAGCCGGTCGTGCGACTATGCTTGTGACATCCTACTCGGTACTCACCGTATGCATCACTGGCTCGCTTCAGAACCAGGCTAGCCCGGTCTACTCCCTTGCTATCCCCAGTCACGAACACACAGGACTCAGGCCCTATCGTCTCCCCAGGCAGTTCCACCCAAGGGGAACACTTCTCTGCGCACACAGGGTTCTCTACAAACGCCGCTATCAGGGCTAACACGAGAACAACACACGCAAAGGTTTCTCCTCTAGGGTCCCTAGCATAGAGACGTCGCCCCATATGAACGAGCTTGAAGGAAGGCAGGGATTAAAACAGGAAAGCTTAATTCATTTCCATAGAGCAAGCTTACATACGGCTTTCCCTTTGGGAAACCCCAAGCACTTAGCACAAACCTTAGGGATTACCTTACAAGCGCAGGATGATCACGGGGACCTCCTTTATTCTCTAATTTACAAAGGTGGAGTGATACAATGGTAGGTGGAGTGATTACTACTAATGGTGGATGATCCTCAGAGTGCTTCTGAGATCATGTCTTCATGTGTGTGTGTGGGTGGAGAGTTGGTGGAGTGGGTGTCTGAGGATTCGGAGGCTCTTCGATGGTGCTGCGATGCGATGATTCTTCGATGATGAATGAATGCGCCCGGCGTCCTCCTTTATAGCATGAAGGAAGTTGCCTTCATTCTTATCTTCTGAAGGAGCGAGCCTTATCGTCAGAAGAAGCCTTCGAGGCGAAGTCTTCAATTATCTCTTCGTACTGTTGCCTGGACAGCTGGACGGAGAATAATTGTCCTGGCTACATTAGAGTGACTGTATATTCCTTTTGCGTTGTCCTCCATCGCGCACGGATAGTATCCTTCTGGATATTCTTTGGTATGGTCTTCGAATGATTGATGTTGCAAACATCAAATCAAAGATCATGGCATGTAATATGTATTGTAATATATATTATCTCTTCCCCCGGCCAAATTGTTGATAACACCTTATCAACATAGGGAGTATATTTCTTTTATATATATTGATATTGAGCTATATATATATACTGCTACTAGTATATATATATATATATATTTGATGGAGGTGGATTGTTGGCCCACAGTTAGCCTCCCGATCACCGAGATGGCCTCCAAACCACTACAGATAGCCTCCAGACCACCGAGATGGCCTCCAGACCACCCTTGGTCTCACAGGATCACTGGCTCATGTCAGTGAACCACTCTAGCTGATCTTGCCGTGCACCGGCTCAGGCGAGAGGAGCACTTGACGGTCTCGCCGAGCACGCGTTAGTGTTGCCGACCACCCACAAGCCGTGCAGACCACGTACCGGCGTTGTCCATACCCACACACTACGGACGGAGTTGGGAGAAGAAGGGAGAACAGAGCAAGCACGCATACAAGACAACAGCGTTGGCCGAGGCCCTGTCTGTGTGATGGCAAATCTGAGCTCTCTTTACTGAGTTGCCATACATGTCTATTTATACAACTCTAACTATCTAGTCCATGTGCAGCGCCCATGCTGGCACAGTAACTAGATAACCTGACAGGGCTGACTCTGCGCCAGCCACTGCCTGTTCCTACAGTGCTGCAGGTGAGCCGTGCGGCGCCTGCACCTGCAGCGGCTACTGTATCACAGCAGGGGGCAAAGTCAGCGCCGCCTTCCCTTGCTGTGTTCACACACAGCAGGTGGCTAAGTCGACGCCGCCTTCCTCTACTGTGTTCACACAAGGTGGCAGTAGATTAGCTAACAATCTTCCCCTAATCCTACTGCTAACCCTTGTACCCCCTCCATGCCGATCATCTCCTTCAGTTCCATGAGTCGAAGTCGTACGAGCGGCTTGGTGAGGACGTCTGCGAGCTACCGAGCAGTTTCGACGAACTCGATGACAATTTGCCCTTCATCAACACAGTCCCTGAGGAAGTGGAACTTTACGTCGATGTGTTTACTCTGGTCGGGCAGAACCGGATTCTTCGCGAGGGCGATGGCGGGCTGGTTGTCCACCATCAGTGCTGGTGGGTGAGCTTCCACGCCGGTCAGCTCGCCCAGCAGCCGGCGTAGCCACACAAATTGGCACGCCGCTGTGGCCGCCGCTACGTACTCTGCCTCGCACGTAGATAGCGCCACCATCTTTAGTTTCAGCGACAGCCATGAAATTGGGGCTGACCCGTGGAAGACGAGCACACCAGAGGTGCTCCATCGTCCGTCGATGTCCCCCGCCATGTCTGCATCGCTGAATACCGTGAGCTACAGCCTACTTCCGTCGGTCTTTGGGAAGATGATTCTATGATTCACCGTCCCCTTGACGTAGCGTAGTAGCCGCTTTACCGTAGCCCAGTGATCCTCTCTGGGATCCTCCATGAAGCAACTGATGTAGCCCACGGCGAATGCAATGTCCGGCCTCATGTGGACTAGATAGCGCAGACTGCCGACGATGCTTCGGTAGAGTGTTGCATTCACCTTCGCTGCAGTGCTGGCCTTCGTCAGCTTTAGCCGCTCCTCCATCGGAGTCAAGCATGGCTTCCACTCCACCATGCCGCTCCTCTCCAACAGCTTGGAGGCATACGCGCTTTGCCCGAGCGTGAGTTCCTCCTTCCCCTGTCTCACCTTGATGCCAAGGTAGTAGGAGAGAGCGCCGAGATCGCTCATTCGGAAACGAGCTGCCATCTCTCGCTTGAAGCTGTTGATATCCTCCGTACGCGCGCCGGTGATGATTAAGTCATCCACATACACGCCAACCACGAGCTCTTCCTTCCCCCGTCATCGCGTGTAGAGCGTGTGCTCAGTTCCTCCGTACTGCTTCTGGACTGCTCGTCATAACTCCTGTAGTGTTCGACCACACTGTAGGAATGCCTAGCCTTAGTCTTGGAGTGGTTGGGACCACAGTAAGATGTCCTGGCTCTGCCACGGGAGTGCTCGGCACCCGTCCTGAAGTGGTCGCCACCACTGCAGAACCTCCTGGCTCTACTCCTGGTGTGCTCGGCATCCCTCCAAAAGTGTTCGACACTCCTCCTAGAGTGCTCGGCATCCCTCCTGAAGTGCTCGGCACTGCCCCAGAAGTGCTCGACTCTACCGCCGGAGTGCTCGGCGCTCCTCCCGGAGTGCGTGGCACCTGTTCCGCAGCGTCTCCACCACCGTGGATGACCAAGTGCTCGGCGACGAAGGTTTTGGGGAAGCCTCCTGCTTCCCCTTTGCTCGGACTGTTCCAATCCCAAGCCGCCTCCTCGTTGAACACAACATCGCGCGAGACAGTCACCTTGTCTCCGCGTGGGTCATAGAGCCGGTACGCCTTGGTACCCTCCGCATAGCCCAGGAACACCATGGATGCGCTCCTGTCCTCCAGCTTGGTGAGGTTTGGCTTCGTCTTCCTGACATGGCCGATCCAACCGAATGTCCAGAGGAATGACACGTTCGGCTTGCTCCCGTACCAAGCTTCGAACGGCGTCTTGCCCGTTAGGGCCTTGGTTGGAGTACGGTTGAGGATGAACACCGCCGTGGTCACCGCCTCTCCCTAGAACTTTGCCAGCATCCCTTTGGCCTTCATCATGGATCGGGCCATGCCGACCACTGTCTGGTTCTGTCGCCCCACCACGCCATTCTGTTGTGGCGAGTACGGCGCGGTGTGATGTTGTCCCACACCCTGATCCGTGCAGTATGTAGCAAACTCCACCGAAGTGAATTCACCACCCCGATCAGTCCTCAGTACACGGAGCTTCTTGCCGCTCTCGGCCTCCGCGCGCGTCTTGAACTTCTTGATCGCCACCGCCGCTTCATCCTTGCTCGTCAGGAGTTGCAGCCACATGTAGCGACTGCAATCGTCCACGAGTAGGAGGAAGTACCGCCGACCACCGCATGTAGCAGGCGTGATCGGCCCGCAGAGGTCGCCGTGAACTAGCTCGAGAGCTTCCTTCGCGCGATACTTGGCCGCCTTTGGGAAAGGTAGCCTCCTCTGCTTCCCGGCCAGGCAGCTGTCACATAGCTCGCCTCCGTGTTTGATGTGGGGTAGCCCTCGGACCATCTTCCCCAGCCGACCAAGCGCGTCAAAGCTGAGATGTCCGAACCGGGCATGCCACATCCACGGTTCCTCGGAGTGCCTTGCCGCCAGGCAAACCGGCTGCTCTACCTTCAGGTCGAGCAGGTACAACCGGTTCAGGGACCTCTTCACCTTGGCGAGAAGTCGCTGCTCCCAGTCTCTGATCCTCAGAACGCCGTCCTTGATTAGAACCTCGCTACCGCGCTCATCCAGCTACCCAATGCTGATGATACTGGAGCGCAGCTGCGGGATGTAGTATACATCCGTTAGAGCGCAGTGCTCCCTGTTCTGGCATCTAAAGATGATGGTGCTGCGCCCTTGGATAGCCACCCTTGAGCCATCACCAAACTTCACCGTACCGGTAACATCGCCATCGAGCTCGGAGAAGGGATCCTTGGAGCCCGTCATGTGGTTACTGGCACCAGAGTCCATATACCACCGCTGCTCCTGGTCGATGCCCACATGCCCGAGGTGAACTTGGGCGTGTGGTTCGTCGAGGTTGACGATCTTCAGGGCCTTCCTAGGTCCTTCCACCGTCGTTGCCTTTTCCCTCTTCATGGCCTCGACGTCGTGTAGTGCACAGAACGTCACCATAAGGATAGTGGCCTCATCCTCATCATCGTCTTTCGCCAGGTGAGCCTGAGCCTTCTGCTCCTTCTTGCGATTTGGGCACTCCCGTGCCAAATGGCCCATCTTCCCGCAACACCGACAGGCATTGGAGTCGATTTGCTTCTTCTCCGAAGAAGCCCTGCTGCGGTGCTTCCCCTTGCCACCGCGACTGGAGGAGGCTGCCTTCCCAGAGTTTCGCCGAGCAGCCCACTCCTCTTCCGTCAGCAGGAGTTTCCCGCTGTCCTTCGTTGCTGTCGTCTGCCCCAGGCGCTCGTCCACCACCCGCAGACGGCCTGCCACATCCTCAATGGTGAGGGTGGACAAGTCCAGCATCGTCTCTATGGAGAGAGCGATCTGGATGTACTTTGTCGGTACGGAGTGGAGGAACTTGGAGACCGCCTCCTCTTCGTCGATGGTGACGCCGTGGCTCTTCAGCTTGCTGATGAGCGTCTGCAGGCGGAGGGAGAAGTCCTCCACTGTTTCACCATACTTGAACTTGAGGTTTGCGTACTCCTGCTTCAGAAGCTGGGCCGTCGCCTTCTTTGCGCGGTCGGAACCGACGCGCATCGCCGCAATGGCCTCCCACGCCTCCTTAGCTGAGCCTTTCGTCCCCAACGGTTCCCTGTACTCTGCCGGTACAGCAGCGAGGATAGCCTCCAACGCTGACATGTCGTCTTCTTCCACGTCGGTGCCCTTGTCAACAGCATTCCAGAGCCGTCGGACTCTGAGCTTGACCTTCATGGTCACTGACCACTCTCCATAGTTAATGCGAGTCAGCGTCGGCCAAGTGGTGCCGCTGACCTCCCGCACCGTGCAAACAACTACATCCGGTAGTGGCTGGGCAGCCACGACAGTGCCACTGCCGTCGCCCAACTCTGAACCGCCTGTCATCGCCATCGGTTAGAATGGCGATGGCGCTTGTACAGCTCTGATACCACTTGTTAGCCCACAGTTAGCCTCCCGACCACCGAAATGGCCTCTAGACCACTACAGATAGCCTCCAGACCACCGAGATGGCCTTTAGACAACTACAGATAGCATCCAGATCACCGAGATGGCCTCCAGACCACCCTTGGTCTCACAGGATCACCGGCTCACGTCAGTGAACCACTCTAGCCAATCTTGCCGTGCACCGGCTCAGGCGAGACGAGCACTTGACGGTCTCGCCGAGCACGCGCTAGTGTTGCCGAGCACCCACTAGCCATACAGACCACGTACCAGCGTTGTCCGTACCCACACACTACGGACGGAGTTGGGAGAAGAAGGGAGAACAGAGCAAGCACGCACAATACAAGACAACAGCGTTGGCCGAGGCCCTGTCTGTGTGATGGCAAATCTGAGCTCTCTTTACTGAGTTGACATACATGTCTATTTATACAACTCTAACTATCTAGTATATGTGCAGCGCCCATGCTGGCACAGTAACTAGATAACTTGACAGGGCTGACTCTGCGCCGGCCAGAGCCTGTTCCTACAGTGCTGCAGGTGAGCCGTGCGGCGTCTGCACCTGCAGCGGCTACTGTATCACAGCAGAGGGCAAAGTCGGCGCCGCCTTCCCTTGCTGTGTTCACACACAGCAGGCGGCTAAGTCGACGCCGGCTTCCTCTATTATGTTCACACAAAGTGACAGTAGATTAACTAACATGGATTGCATTGCAGCCGAGGGGCGTGATCAGCGTGGGGCCGTGGGGTGGATCCGGCGGGCAGCCCTTCTACATGCGCGGCGCCAGCGCTCCTCGCCTTCGTAGCATCGTCCTCTACCATTCCGGCGCCATCCACTCCGTCGCCTGCGATTACACCCTCGCCGGCGACTATGAGGGGCCGCCGCCCCGGGTGGCTGGTCCGTGGGGCCTCCCGCATTCCTACGGCTCCAGAGGAGTTCGTACCGAGGTACCGTACCGACCGCCCAGATAGATCACCTTTTCTTGCAATCCTTGTATGCATTTCGGTTGGTTTGCAAAGTTGCGCAAACCATATGAGAGTACGCTGGGTTGATTGACATGCATCTGTGAATTCTCTGTGCAGATCGACCTGCCTTCAGGTGAGCACATCACCGCAGTGGAGGGGACGACGGGGCACTTCGCGAACGTCCTCGGCGTGGTGATCACCTCGCTGACGTTCCGCACCAGCTCCGGCAGAACGTACGGGCCGTACGGCAGCGTGGCCGCAGGGTCGCACTACTTCTCCGTCCCGGCGGCGGACGGCACCTGCATCGTCGGCTTCTGGGGAAGCTCCGGCTGGCTTCTCGACGCCATTGGGGTTTACATGAAGCCTTCTTGCTCATCATCATCATCAGACACGGCGACTCCTGCCAGCAAGAAGGTGAAGGCTGTTGCAGGCGTTCCGGCGGCATAAGAACCAAGGTGGTCAGCAAAGATGTAACTATCCGATGATAGTTACAGCTATCGTAACTTCGAGTTTAATTTGTAGTGGGGCCATGTTGTCCAGTGCTACGAGGGCTCCTGTAGTGGCCTGGATGTTTAACTTGAGATTGTTCGGTTGGACTAATCAGGGATTCCATGGACCTGCTGGCAATGTTGCCTTCGGTCACCATCACCTGTTCCTACTTTTTCAGTTCGGGCCTGCTGGTCATGTGACCTTCGGCCTTTGGAGAACAAAATTTGTATTGGACGGCCTGCTGACCTTGCTGTATTCGGCCATGGTACTAACGTGATGTTGCTGCAGTTAAATTACTTTGATCAGATTACTTGTCTTGTTAGCTGCTGGATCCATCTGAGAGGGGTAGCTGGTTTCTCTCTTCCAATTCCTGTAACAGTTCCTTTACTTGGGAGTTTAGCTGCAGTGGTTGTTTTTTATATTAATGTGGCAAAGTAATTGCACTGTCTTTTGTTGGAATGTGAGGGGGCTTAATGGCAGCGCAGAAAGATCAAGTGTGAGAAATGTAATCATATCATCAGGGGCATCCATAGTGTGCTTCCAAGAAACTAAGATTGAAAATTGGACTCGCAGCCAACTAATAGAGACGATTGGGATGGACATGATAAACAACTTTGTGACGCTGCCTGCCGTGGGGACGGTCTGAGGCATTCTTATTGCAGCATCGGAAGGATATTTTGGACTGCAAGCAGCAGGAACCACGCAACACACCATCAGTGCGACTATTACTATGCTCGCAGAAAATGTAACATGGAGCATAACAGGCGTGTATGGACCGCAAACCGACCCGGAAAAGAGAAACTTTCTTCAGGAAATAAGATCCTTAAAACAATCGATGAAACCGGAGTGGCTCATTCTTGGGGATTTTAACCTTATTTACCGAGCACGGGACAAGAATAATGACCGTATCAGCCTAGGTATGATTAATAAGTTCAAACGCACGATTGATGACCTACAGCTGCTGCCGTTAGAAATGCATGGACGCAGATTCACTTGGTGCAATGATCAACAATCCCCTACAATGAGCAAAATTGACCACTTGCTAGCATGTATTGCCATTCGGGCATTCACACCCTGCTTGATGATCTAGAACCTTCATTTCGTTCTTTCATATGACGCCTTGGCACAGGATGCGCCCATAATAACAGCCACCCATTGAGACGGAACCTAGCCAGGCGTGGCATGAAGATCGACTCTGCTTGTGCGGTTTGTGGGAGAGAAGAAGAGGATGGGCCATTTATTTTTTAAGTGCAAGACTGAAAAGCATGTATGGCAACTCATGTTGCTGGAAAAAACAGGAAGATCCTTGCAACGCTGCCATCATCGTGGGATGTGACTGAGTTCATCATGAATTCAGAGGAAAATAAACGCCTAAAGATGGTAGTCCTGATTTGGTTCCTGTGGTCAGAACGAAACACTATCAAAGAAAAAGGTAGGAGAAGACTGGCGGAAGTGCTAGCTAGAAGCGTCAGGATCTATACGGAAGAAATCATCAATCTGCAAAATACTGAGAAGCCAAGAAAGGAGAAGATGAAGGGAAGATGGAGCAAGCCGCCGGCGGAGGGGGTACTGAAATTTAATTGTGATGCGTCGTTTAAAGCTGAAGATCGTTCAGGGAGCTGGGGATTTCTGATTCGAGATAGTGATGGCGATGTGGTTACTGCAGGGAGAGGAAAGATCAACCATTTACCGAGTGCTTTCCATGCTGAAGTAGTCACTTGTCTTCACGGTTTGCAAGCTGCCCTCCACCTCGGCATTGGAAGACATTCTGGAGACTGATGCCCTGTTAGTCCAGCAAGAATTATCAGTTGCTGACCCTTGCGATAGACCGGAGGGTGGCCTCGTTGAAGAACTGGAGTCTTTGGTGTCGTTGAATTTTATCCGTTTTGATTGTGTGTTTTAGAAATGGAGATTGTAATAAGGCGGCCTATGCCATGGCGGCTTTGGGCTATGAGTGTGTCGAGGGGGACGAGATTATCTCTACCTCTGTTCTGTGTGATGTTCATGTAATTGTTGCTGCCGACTCCTTAGCAGCCGAGTAATGAAAGTCACAGGTTCAAAAAAAAAGTAAAATTACTTAGTTGACCTTTACTTCATTCTCTTCCCTCCTACTTACTCTCCTCCATTCCAAACTATAAGACGTTTTGGCCATACATCGCTTTCTTATGTACTTAGATATATATGCACTATGTTTAGATACATAGTAAAAGCAATGAATCAAGAAAAGCCAAAATGTCTTATAATTTAGAATGGGTGGAATATAAAATACGTAAGGTTCTTGTCGTCATCCAGAGTGGTCATCCGTGGTCGATGATGCAGGTTTTCTGGATCCATGGAAATAAAGGTAGGTTTTCTGGATCCTAAATTTGTTTGTTTTCTTTTGTATGGTTGCATTGGCCAAATAGTTAGATATCCAGTTAAACAGAAACTCACTTCGGGCGATGATGCAGTTTTCGATAGTTGACATTTGTGTTCACCTCTGATCGGATAGGAATGTCTGTTGTCATTTCTGGATTGTCATAGTGGTAAGGTTTTTCACTTATAAAAGCACTCGATGAGTCGATACTTTCTCATTACCATAGTTTCACAATTTACTTTAGAAGTAACAAATGGCTATGTGTTCGCTTGACTGAAAAGGAGGCTGGCCTATCGAGAATTTGGGAGGTTTTGTGATTTCTTTTATATTTCCTTATTAATTAAGAATCCCAACATATAAACAAGTCTATTGTGTTGAAATGATCATCCCTTTTTAAATTGAAAAGAAAGGCAGAAGTAAAAGATAATCATGAATAGACTTCAAGGTATAGAAACGAGTTTTGAGATTACATTTTGCATATACTTAGTACTTGAAAGTGCAGTCGTAGAGAGATTTAACAAAAACCAGTCGTTGCTTATGTCCCTGTGATTTGATTGACCTACTGTTATGCTATTGTTGTTGGGTGAAATAATGTTTGTTTGGTTGGAGTGGATGGACAAGGCAGGGAAGACACCCATGAGGCTATGAGGACCGCCTGCGTGGGCCCTTATCTTCTCAACATGGACAAGGCACTCATCAATTGGTAGCTCATGTGAATGCTTCTTTGACATAATAATGGGGTCTGTTTAAATCAAGACGTAGACTTGACTACTACTTTATTATACATATCCTTCTGGACTAATTATTTCTGCCCGTAAGAAATATGAAGTTTTGAGAATATTTTGCTTCTGGTTTGTATATTATATGAAGTTTTGAGAATATTTTGCTTCTGGTTTGTATATTATATCATTGTGCAACATGGTAGTTTTGAGACTATTTATTTTCCTGTACGCAAGATGTACCAAAGCATGCACGCTGCTTACATTTGGCCTCCCACTATATGCATGTAGTTGTAGTGGAACTGAAAGAGAGTTGTGGGAAGATCTTGTAAACGAAGGAGCACCATAAAGTACTCCAGGCATGTTGTGCATGCATGTGGACGTACTGCAGGCGTTGCTGGTGGTGGTGTGGACGTACATGCATGCGTTACATAAGTATACCACACCGCTAGCATGCATGGATGATGAGAGATGAGATCGATGAGGGCGATAATGGAGTTGAATGCATATCATGCACTTTGCATTTGCAATAATGCTAGCTAGCTGTGGTCATGTACAGGATACGATGGTACGTGCTGCGTATATACGTGTTCTAGGCCAAAAAAATTTTCAATTTGGCCCTTTTTTGAAAAAAAAATCACATTTAGACCCCTAAGCGACGTAAACTCAACTTTGGATCCTGGGGGTCGGCGCCGTCCTTCACGGCGCTGAGGTAACACATCTCGGCACCATGACTCACGACGCTGAGGTGCCTGGGCCTGGTGCTTATGTGGCACACAGCTCGGCGCCACAGATCACGGCGCCGAGCTCAGCGCCACAGATCTTGGCGCCGAGCTCGGCGTCACATATCACGGCACCGAGCTACTATCCCTAAGCCAGCGCGACTTCTTTATCTCTCATTCTTCTCTATCGCGTTTAGCCACCGTCCTGCCGCTGTCCCCTGCTCCCCACCCGTCCCCTTCCTGGCCGCGGCCGCCCCTTGCCCCTCTGGCCCCCTTCACGTCTCTCATTCTCCTCAGTGCTGTCCGACGGCGAGGGCGGCCCACCACCGCTCGCCGGAGTCCCCACCGGCCGGCGGGCCTCCGGCCCCCACGCCGCCCTGCCCCTCCGGCCCCCGCGCCCCCTGCTGCTCTACTCCCCCTTCACGGCCAATACCTCAGGTAATTTTTTTAGTTAAACTAGTTAATATACTTTAGTTAATTTAGTTAATAATTTAGTTAATAATTTAGTTAGAATATTTAGCAAATTTAATTACATAGGTAGATAGATAGATACTTATTTTTTTAGTTAAATTATAGACTTAGGAATATATTTATGTAGCTTATTTAGTTAGATTAGATTGTTAGAGACATAATTAGGTAGTTAGTTACTTATTAATTTAATTAGCTAGTTAATAAGTGTAGTTAGCAAATCTCTTATATTGTTAGAGAGATAGTTAGGCAGTTAGATACTTATTTGTTTAGGTAGATAGGTAGGTAATTTAGTTAGCAAATGTAGTTAGCTATGGTGGTTAGTTATCTTATCATAATATACCCGTAATAACTTGATTGTTGTGCATACCAACTAGATGGACAACGTAGTCACCCTGTATCATGGAGGAAGTGTAGAGGAAGATGAGTTTGGGAATGTCAGTTTTGTTGGAATGAAAAGGGTGCCAGTGATATTCGATGATCGACCACTGTTTTGTGAGTTGTTTGCTAGGGCTCATGATGAGCTTAAATGCAATTCAAATGAAGATGCCATCTTAGTTGAGGGGGTACTTCACCATGGCAGGTCAGGGATAATTTTTAGGCGGTTGGTCCCAATTGCATCACAGGCTCAATGGGACAAATATGTCAAAACTGTTATGAAGAATGAGTTTCAATGTTTAGATTTGGTTGTGCGGAAGTTGTCCAATGATCACACCACTCGTCGGTATTCACCCCCAAATGGGTATTCACCCCCTCGTGGGTTCTCTCTAGAACTGGAGAATCTGGCGCCTTCTGAGCCTCCGTTACCCAACCGCGAGGTGGATGTGGAAGATGTGGTTGTGGTGCCCGATGCTCAATCCGCCCCGAATGAGGTTGGAATATGTGTCGATGATGTTCCTTCTTGCCCTCAAGAGATCCCTTTGACCCAGAATCATCCAAGTAAGTGACATAGTAATACTTTGGTTTTCCTTGTTGGTCTTCACTGCGTTCCTTTGTCTCAATTCTCTCCATATTTGTGCTTTAAATGAAGGAGACAATCCGGATAATCATGGTTGTCCTCCTGTGCCTCCATCAACCAATATGGACCCAGGGTTTATAGCCTCTAACAGTGTGGATGTTATTATTGAGGATGATGAGGAGCCTTATGGCACAGCAAGAGCCATTGATTCTAATGATGACCACCAGTTGTAGCTTTGAGCGAACAAGAAATGGAGCTCATCAGACGTTTTTGTCCTAATCGTGATCCACTAGTTCATGAATTCAGTGACCTTAGTCATTCTTAAGATGCTTATGGAGAAGGAAGAGATGATGAGCTGCTAGAGGCTCCTGAGGCCAGTGATAATGTGGAAATTTAGAAGGGCCTGTTCTTCAAGGACTTACCAACATTGAGAAGGTGATTACAAGAATATTCTATGAGACGTAAAAGACCATTCAAGGTGAGGCACTCCTATGTGGAGTGTCGTTACACAGTGGTGTGCGAGAAGGTTGATTACAAGTGGAGGGTCTGTGCTCAGAAACAGAAGTCCACAGGGAAGTTCAAGATCACCAAAATTATTGGTCCACACACCTGTGCCGAGAAAGATCTAAACCAGAAGCATCGACAGTTGACCTCTACCCTCATTGCTAGAACTCTTTACTCAATATTGAAGGGTCAGTCCAACTTGAAAGTCAGGACAATTATGGAAATGACTCAGAAAATATTTCATTATGACATAAAGTATGGAAAAGCATGGAGGGCTAAACAACGGGCCTGAAAGATGATATATGGGGATTGGGAGGAGGGGTACGAGAAGTTGTAGGCATTGTTTAATGCAATGAAAGCAGCTAACCCAGGCATGCATTACGAGTACATCCCGAAGCCGAATGAATGGAAGAACGGGAGGCAGATATTCTTCTGTGCATTCTATTGCTTTCCCCAATGCGTTGAGGCCTTCAGGCACTATCGTCCAGTGTTATCCATTGATGGTACTTTTTTGCTTGGCAAGTACATGGGCACACTCTTGGTAGCCATTTCCTGTGACGCAGACAACACATTGGTTCCTTTAGCGTTTGCTTTGGTGGAGAGGGAGCACAAAGATAGCTGGGGATGGTTCTTGCGGCTTGTTCAGATACATGTCATAGGCCTTGGCAGGGAGGTTGGTGTCATATCTGATAGACACTAGGGTATACTTAGTGCCGTATAGGAGCAGATTCTGGGGTATGCACCTTTGCACCATCGTTGGCGCACTCGGCACCTTGCCGAGAATTTACTCTGGAAGGATGGTTCGATGGATAACTTTCCGTTGTTCGAGGTGGTTGCTCGCATGCTTGAGGTGCCGTTCTTCAAGGAGAAGTTGGAGCAGCTAAAAATGGCAACAAACACAGAAGGTAGGCAATGGCTGAGAGGATTATTGAGGGAACCTGAGAAATGGACACGAGCGTACGACGATGGTGGATGGAGGTACGAGTTTTAGACTAGCAACATGACCGAGTCATTTAACAGTGTGCTTAAGGGTATACGTGCCATGCCCATCAATGATATCGTATCATTCACCTTCTATAGGCTTGTTGCATGGTTTAATGAGAGGCACGCTCAAGCAATTGCACTACAGAGCAAGAATCAGTCATGGGCACCTAAACCTAACCAGCATCTTGAGAAGGCAAAGGCAAGGGCTTGCACACATGATGTCGATTGTTGTTTTGACCACAACACAGGCAAGTACTAGGTCATGGAAAGGGGTGGTACAACGTCTGATGGTGAGGTCCAGCCATCAAGGAGTTATGTTGTGGTACTTTGTGATTTTTCATGCAGATGTGGGAGAACAAGGCAGTACCACTTTTTGTGTTCTCATTATATTACAGTGTCTCGGCATCGCAACTTTGACTACAAGATCAAGATACCACGGGAGTTCAGTGTTGACAGCCTTGTACATACTTGGTCACCTTGTTTCGAGCCTTACCTAGATGAGGGTCAGTGGCCACAATACACTAGGCCGAAGTACATTGTGGATCCAGGTACACATTAGGACAAACATGGAACCAGGAAGAGGATGAGGCACAAGATGGTCATGGACCAGGTTTCCGGTAGAACGAGACGAGGGAGAGCAACCCCCTTTCTTACTGACCCCGAGCAGAACCAATGTGGCAAATGCGGTAGACTTGAGCACAACTCACATAGATGCCATTAGCCGCTTAGTCAGGTGCATGTTAGATTCTAGCTACTACAGTTGGTAAATAGTTAGTGCACTAATTGTTAAATTGTTTAATTCTATATGCATTGTACTTTATTTGTTTTGCTATCTTATTAATTATTTACAACTGCTTCCTTTTTTATAGGATGGAGCCATTCCACCTTCTGGATCCGTACTACGAGGAGAAGCACCGAGGTCGACGCACCGCGGAGGGGGAGGTACTGACTGAAATTTTTTGTTGTGACCTTTTATTTCTTTTATTTCACATGCATTAAATAAAATAACTACAATGGTTGCAGGAACTGGCCCCTCTTCGTCCTCGATCCCATGACAAGTTCGAGGAGATGCGGTACTACGATAGGTACATGCCTCTGCTACAGAGGGCTAGCCTGGATGTCGTATCGTATCAGGTTCGCCATGGGTTGCCTGTCATCAACCCCGTGGCGATCACAGCTTTGGTTGATAGGTACACCCATTATCAATACTAATCGTTTATTTTCCACTTCCATTTTTATATGTCCTTGATGTCCTCCTAACAACAATACTCGTTCTTATGTAGGTGGAGGCCGAAAACTCATAGTTTCCACCTACCTTGTGGATAGATGACCGTTACGCTTGAGGACACTCAGAAGTTCCTTGATCTCAGTGTTAGAGGCCGTCCTGTTATCGATCACTGTAGGCCTGACGGTTGGAGAGACAGAGTTGAGGCCTTCCTCTGGAGACCACTTCCTCCGGAGGCAACGGGTACCCGCACAATAGGGGTATCTATTAACTGGCTCAGGCATAACTTTGCTCAGTGTCTAGACGGTGCAAACGAGGAGACAGTTACCTACTACTGCAGGGCTCAGATCCTACACTTGTTTGGGTGTGTACTCTTCCCTGAAGCGACGGGGGACACCGCGTCGTGGATGGGAGCGGGGGACACCGCGTCATGGATGTACCTCCCAGCCTCACTGACTAGGACACCACAGGGAGTTACAGCTGGGCTTCCAGAGTGTTGGTATTCCTATACCGCCACCTCTGCAAGGCGTGTCGTCGGACCTCGCAGAGCGCGTCCATAGGCAGGTGTGTCTACCTTCTCCAGCTTTGGATGTGGTCTCGTCTACCAGTTGGCCAACCCATAGTGCAAGCTCCACATGCCTGGTTCGCAGTCAACAACCCTCGACACCGACCGATGGTTGCCCAACTTTGGGACCAGGCCAAAGTCCCATTCATCAGGACTGGACGTGCCTACGTCTAGTACGCCAACGAGCTCGACACACTTAAGCCGTCGATGGTGAGTTAAATGCATTTGTTATTGTGTACAACGTATCTAGGATAACTATTCTAACTTAAACCCTCGATGGCTTACTTTTGCAGGTTACTTGGGAGCCCTACAAGGACATAGAGGTGGTGCAGCTTGGAGTAAGCACCATGTGCAACGCGGACGAAGACCTGTACATGATGAGGTGCCCACTGATATGCTTCTATGCTGTTGAGTATCACCTTCCACATAGAGTTGCACGCCTGTTTGGCTTGAGTCAGGAGTGGCCAGTCGAGCCGTTCTCGACGTCCATGAAGTTGCACAAGTGTGTTTCCATTCAGATAACTATTTCATATATTAATTTTGTTTAGACTTACATAAATAGTTCTTCTAGTTCTCAAGTACCAATTGATTCATGCAAATGTAAGTTGCAGGAGATGATATTTTTTCCTAAAATTGTATATCACAAGGAATGAACACTTTCAGGATTGATCGTCAAAAATAGAAGAAGACGGTTGAGTTTGAGACGCTACACCGTGAGTACATGGAAGTGTGGGATCAGCTTCATGACAACCTGTACGAAAACGACCAGCCACACACCAACTACAACTTCCGCGCATACCTATCTTGGTACCGTGGTGTCACATGAACAAGGTTGAAAACTCAATTGACCCAAGCCGACTACTCCGACCTTGACTCTTGTAACACCCCAAAATTTGCCTCTTTTGAAAATAGGTTTAAAATGGTTTATTTATGAATTTTGTGCTCATGACAATGTAGGAAATAAAACTTTTTGTTAAATTAAAATTCATCATAAGATAGCAACATGTTTAAGCATACATGCCCTTGCATTTCATTTATTTGGGTTGAGTGGTTTTGATTGAAAAATTAAAATGGTTTAAATTGCTTTTGCAAATGAAATTAAAATTGACTTTGAAATAAAAGAAAAGAAAATTTGAAAATAAAAGGATTTAAAAAGTTGTAAAAAATTATTTTTGGAAACCTACCAAAATTGCTCACTTTTATTTCAATTGAAAAGTATATTCCAAACTCTATTTGAATTTGATTTGGTTCAAAATTGAATTTGGTTTTGAAAACAAAATAGAAAAGGAGTTGGGAAAATGGAAAACTTCTCTCCTCCCAATCTTTCTCCCGTGGCCCGCTCAGCTTCGCAACGGCCCAGCACCACTCCTCCCCGCTTGGCCCAGCATTTCCCTTCCTCCCTTCGGCCAGCCACCTTTCTTTTCTTCTTCGCGGGGCAACAAGCAGGCCGGCCCACTCCTTCCTCTTCTCTCCCCGCGCCGGCAAGCCTGCTCCCTTCCCCTCTCTATTCGGCTGACAGCCTGACCCTGCCTCTTCTCTCGCTGACAGGTGGGCCATCCCTGTCAGCCTCTCTTCTCCTTCTTGCCGTGTGCCCCATGCCCTTTGGTCCCATAAATAGCGCATGAGCTGCTCCGACCTCGCCTAACCTAATTGCAAGCCACCGCATCGCCACCGCCGCATGCGACTCCGCCGCTGCCGTGCCCCACCGTTGGTCAGAGCTGCCCCCTAGTCTTCGTCGCAAGGTAATGAAGCCCAGGTGCAGCTTTTGCCCTCTCTCTCTCTCTCTCCCTCCCTCTCTCCCTCTCTGTCTCTCTCGTCGTCGCCGAAGCTCGCCGGTCTTCCCTAGCCGCTCGAGCAAGTCCCGAGCCGCCCTAGTGCCCTCGCGCCCCTCTCTGACCCCACAGACGGGCTCGCCGCTTTCTCCTCTACCTCCCCATGTCCTCTGTTGGAACAACCGTGGCCAGGGTGGTCATCTGGGCGAACTCCGGTGAGGTTCAAACCCCACCGGCCATGGCGCCGCCGCTGTCTGTGTCGCCGCCGACATCCCCTCTCTTCTCTCTCCCTCGATCCAATCCGGACCGCCCAGATCTAATCCAACAGTGGAGATCAGCCCGTACCCCTTCGCCTAGCATATTTTCTAAAGAGTCCCTTGAGTTTTTGAATATAGAACCCGCAGTCCAATGTGCAAATTCGGGATACGTTTTCTTCTTTGGAAAGTGTAGTTTCTTCAGTTTAGATCCAAAATACATTTTCACCTATTTACAGTTTTGCTACTAATCTTGTTTTAGCCATAAAATCTCCGTTTTAACTCCGATTTGACCCGTTCAACTTGCGTTAGGTTCATAATTTCATAATCTACATGTTCATACTATTGTTAGATATGTTTTCAACTTTTAAAATTCGAGGTTAGATTGAATCTATTATTTTATTAAAGAAATCTTGTTTAAATCATATCTTCTACGTTTTAGCTCTGATTTGACCTGTTCAAGTTGCGTTAGATTCATAGCGACGAGATCTACGCATTAGTAACAGTTTTGACCATATTACTATTTTTGAAATTTCAAGGTTTAAATCATATCTTGATTAATAAATATGCAACTAAATTTTATAAGTAAAATATAATTTATTTTACTTTAGTTCTATACTTCAAATCTAAATTTGGACATAAAACTATTTAGATAATTCTATGGAGAATCCTATATATGTTTTATAATTAAAATAAATAAAGATTATAGCTTTCTTTTTAATCTTTTGGTAGATGTATCTTTTTCACCGTAGCCCGATTAGAGTGCTTTTTGCGTCTGTGTGTTCGTAGCGAGACGTAGATTCGTTTTACAAACTTTTCATCTTGATTTTATTATTGGCGTACTGTTCTAATTTAGATCTATTGTTTACTTCGTGTATGATTGCATGGATGCTTGTGTGGTGCTTTATGATCCTGTCCAGTCGGTGAGTTATATGTGGTGAATCAAGAAGCACATCTTTGAAGTATTGGACTTGAAGAAGGATTTAGGTTTAAGACAAGTATAGCATGAGATCTTCTTTGTTGTCATATACACCTTTAATCATTTAATTCATGCTGCATGTGTCTACCTTGACTACCACTAAGAATGTCCTAGTACTTTATACCTTGTGCCTTGATACCTATGGGGTATTGCATTGGGTAGTATGATGCTAGTGCTCAACTACAACCATGATCTTGTAACTTGGCTAATGGTATATGCAATAAACACTAAAAAATGCTTTTTAGCAACATGGAACAAGGGGGCTAGAGCATTGGGCTGTTTTTATGTTGCTCTATATTCCTCTCCCTAAGGACTTATCTGTAAGTGACCATCCGGGACTTACAGTACAACCATGAGGACTACATGGCTCTGGTCTTAGTCTAGTACCTTGCTCTTTCCAGTTTGTAGCACTTTACCGAAAGGGCAAGAGGGGCATACCAAGCTGGGTATGGGCCTCATCCCTAGGGTGTGTACTATGCTGCGTGTATAAGTGCCACTTCTAGAGATGACTCCATAACACTTGGAAGATGAATCCTTAGCGGCTGCTCCTATTTAGAACAACTGGGGAAAAGCTTCGTAGTGTACCCTGCCTGCTCACCTTGGAAGTGTTTTAGGAGTTGCAAACCCGGGCATATGGGTATCACGACTCATGGTGAAAGTGTACAACCTCTGCAGAGTATAAAACTGGTATATCAGCCGTGCTCACGGTCACAAGCGGCCTTAGAACCCTTACAGAATAGATGATGAACACTAATGATATGGATGAAGAAGATGCTCACTAATGGTTAATTGTTTATACTATTCATTATTCGCGTTTACCTGATCATGTGTTTATGGGCTTGTGATAAACTTGTTGCCACCCAATTGCTAAAAGATGACTCATTAAAAGCTAATCGCAGTTAAACCAATGTCAGCCTTTTGAGCCTCATAAACCCCATGTTATATTTGTTGAGTATGGCATGTACTTACGCTTGCTTTACTTTTTAAATCTTTGGAAAAATCTCGGATGGGTACCAGATTACTAGAGTTTGGAGGAATTAGGCTTGTGATCAACCAGTCAGTTGTCCCTGTGGAATTGGAGTCTTCACCCGAAGATCGGAGTTGTCTTTCCGTTGTTTGCTATCTAAGGTTATATTCTTTATACTAATACGCTATGTATTTAAGCATTGTCTATTGATATTACCCTTATTTGTAGCTATATGTGAGATTTGACTTCCAGGGCTCATATATGGTGTGTATCTGGTTTTGTTCTTAAAACCAGGTGCTACAACTCTTCAGATGATGAAGACACGTCCTACGACCTTGCGACACGACAAGGGACACTTGTGGAGGCAGCACTTGTCTTGGACCGAGTGGTAAATGATCTTTAAACTTTTCTGTACTACAATCACTATAATAACCATGAACAACAAATAGCGATGTAATCTTTGTTTTATTTTGCAGGGCAACGCGCTGAAGCAATCTGTGCTTGACATCGAACGGTTTCCAAGGAAATGCGTGGATGAGCACACACTCAACAGCTTTCTTGGAGTAAGTTGACACCAACTACTATTTCCTCTTTTTGGTTGAATTCTTATTGGATCATTCCTTCCATTTCCAGTGTCAGTGTTGCACTATAATGAACCTACAGTTGTGCATTTGACCCCACATGACATGAACTCTTCTTCCTATTGTCATTTGTCATCACTGCCATCATTTACATCAGCATCTATTGGTGTCTCTGCATGCTCTAAAAAAATGGTGACTTGTTCTTGGCTTTGCTTCGTTTTGGCTTGTAAATAAATTAAACAAAGTATATGCCTAGATCAACTATTGGTGTCTCTGCATGCTCTAAAAAAATGGTGGCTTCACATGTTTATCTCTAGTTTTTGATACCTTACTGATGTCTTCCCTTCCTGCTGTGATGTAAGCCTGATATTCATGCAACCAATACTAGTATGATGATGATGTGGCATTCATTTTAATAATAAGCACCTACAGTTCCATAAGCTTACTAATTGCATCTTTGCATGACAGAGGCTAGCACGTAGGCTGCGGCGTGCTGTAGCTCGTTGTGGTTGCGGTACTAGCGCAGCGATGGACATACACGGGCCACACACACGACAATGGGACCCACCTACAGGCCTCGATACTTCTTCTCACGGAGGTATATTTTCATTACGTGTTCTTTAGTTGAACGGAGTTAAGTGCTACATTCCTGACATGCCATAGTGACTTATGTGCACACATCATTGAAACGATGGCTACAGGTTCTGGAGGACAGAGCTCCTCCTACGCGACTGTGGACACTTTCCAAGGCCAGGGAGACGAGGATGACGACAAGGAAGACGAGGAGCCTGGCTATGATGAGCTTGGCGAGTCTCAGCTCCAGGACTCTCCTTCGACTCAACCTACGTAGGTTGCAGGAATTAGGCGATGCCGTCCACCTTATTCGTACACTCCAGGCACCGACGCTCTTGGCCACGAGGACTTGTACGTTAGGACTATGGTACCAACTTATAATCACAACTATTTGGACTGCATGGACTTTGCTATAACTATTGGGACTGTATGGACATTGTGAACTATTTGGATTATGCTAGACATGTTATGTTGGTTGTGATGTTCTATGTGGTTGTGTTATGCTATTTGGATGACTAAATATTTAGATTATATTATGATGTCTCTGTTCTCAACTGTGGATGCTCCTGAAACAAGGAAAACTCTTGCGAATTTTTTTCTGCGAATCATTCATTGTACTACACAACTATAATAGTTCTCATAACACCTATATAATAAATTATTTAAAGCATTGAACGTGTGTAGTCTAATCGTATCATACACAGGCTTTGCAGATGAATCTAGGCTTTTTCAGTATCAGTAAACAAATCTAGGCTTTTTAGACAATGAAAATAGCCTTTTCAGTTAGAAGGACAAGGAGGACGATGACAGCAGCGATTTATCACTTCATATACGTAGTACACCTATACCATCTAGGCTTTTCACTGATTTCTCATGTCACCATCGAATAGACTTTTTAGTAAATGAATCTAGGCTTTTCAGTGTCTATTGAAATAGGCTCTTCAGTGATACTAAGTAGGCTTCTCAGGACCATTGACACCACATTAAAACGGCAACTAAACCTTTCTTCGCCTATATATACGCAATGTTGGATGCATTGCTACTTACTTCCCAACGAGTATTTCCTTTCGTTGCAGTACGAATGTCTAGAGGGTTGACCAGAGGGAGAGGAAAGGGGGGAGGAAGGGAACTCCCATTGTGTGGGAGGGTTCACTTGGTCCTGATTTCTTTGAGGAAGCACTGTACGAGAGATTTCCAATTGAAAGCAAAAGTGATTTCACCCAAAGAGGCACCACTGAGAGGATACGATGACCGAAAAGAAGAGTGGCCAAAATGCATGCATGGTGAGGACTGCTTAGCGCAGATGTTTACCGAAGGAATAGATGGAGGTCGTCGTTTCTTCAAATGCCCACGAGCATGGGTAATTGCTATTACTATTTGCTCCTTCAATATGTACCTCTTCTATACTACAACTAATAGTATGTATTTATTATAGTCTTCCGAGGCTGAAGAAAACTGTGGGTTCACTAGATGGGTGCATCCTTGTCCAATTGATCCACATCAGGAGTACATCTACTGCCTGCAGGACCATATCTTCGATCTAGAAAGGGAAGTTAGCAGCGGTTACAAGGACAACGAAGATGACGACGACAACAACAACGACGCTAGTGCACAGGAGGCACTCTACAATGATCCATATTACACCTGCCCTAATCACCAGAACAAGGGGCCTCCACCGCCACCCTCGCCGCCACCACCATCACCAACAATGGGAGGATACTATGGAGAAGGTGCAACACAATTTGCTATGTGGCCGCACTACTAGCTAGAACGAATCTATCTTATTCACACGCCACATCCATGTGTTTGTTGTTTGGTTTAATTACCTAAAGCATGTTAGGGTTAGCCAAAGGACCTATGTACCCTTGTTTGATACATGTTCTCACATGACATTTCATGTGCTTGTTGTTTGCTTCAATTACCTAAGGTATGTTAGGTTTAGTCTAGGACCTCTGTACCCTAGTTTGGTACATGTTCTCACATACCATTTCATGTGTTGTGCGTGTTGAATTATGTAGTGCAGTACTTCGTTAGGTTTTATTTGCCATATGTTAAATCGTTTCGCTACCACGACATTTTTAAACTGAATATTATGACCACAAATAATAAAACCGACAACACAATGAAAAATCCAATACTTGGGCACATTAAACAAAACAATAACGATAGAAGTACGTGTCGACAAACTAAATAACGTACATACTTAATGTGCATTGCATGACAACACAATTCAAACTACTGAATGCAAACTATTGAGTGCGGAAGACAACATTGTTCATGTAGACTACTGAGTGCAACGATGCCACTTTCCCTTCCTCAGGGCATTGGGATTCTCCTCCATCGCTGCTTTCGCTCGGCGCGCACACTCAAGCTTCTTTCCCCTCTCCTCCTTGTACGTAGCAATACGCCGCCTTTCCTCCTCTTCCTTGTGCTCCTTTTTTACAGTCTCCTCTCTGCGTCTCCTATCGATCATCTCCTTGTTCTCTGCCTCCCAACGCAACGGTTTCTGCATCCACTCCTTGTCTTCCGGTTTGCTCAAAATCACAGAGCGACGGAGGGGTCTGCAATACATGCAAATGTTACACAACAAATAATTCATGCATGATTTCATATGAAACAAAATAATTGTTACACAGCATCAATTTCTCACCATCTTATTAATGCGACGCTGACGAAGTGTAGGCTCAAATGCAAAATTGGAACACATCTAATACCTCTGCCTATACGTGTCCTCTTCATCGGACTTGGCCACCTTGCAAGGATCACCGCAAAAACACATAGACATAAGAACACCACTAGGCAGAGGCAATGGGTCGAAGGCATTTCCGGTCATCCAGCCATAACTACAATTGAAACAATTTTGTCCTAAAAACCAAAGGCAATGAACATTAAACCATAATATAACCCATTTGCTACACATCAATGAAACCATAATATAACAAGATGTGCTGAGGTTACCTTGGTTCAGTAGCTTTTCCATGCCTTGGCATCCTAAGATTGCATATTACATTTATTAATAATCGTTTCAAAACCCTAGTAATGATGTACCTACGCCTAAAAAATACACCTAACATAGAACAAATCAATGCGTACAAAATAAAGAGGGGAGAGATGATACCTTGCTCTTGAAGATCTATGGATCAAATCAAAGTTTTCAAGGTGTAAATAGTCGATTTAAGAGATTGGATGGATTGGGGAGAGGAAGAACCCGAGGGGAGGAAGAAGAAATGAAACAAGCCTCGGATAGGGAAAGCTGGTCACGGGTTTTGAATCCAGGCTCGGCGCCGAGATCTATGGCACTGAGCTTGGCACCGTGGTCTGTGGCGCCGAGCTCGGCGCTGTGATTTGTGGCGCCGATGTACCTGCCACGTAAGGTCCACATCAGCTACAGGGCCAGGCACCTCGGCGCCGTGAGTCATGGCGCCGAGACGTGTTACCTCGACGCCGACCCCCAGGGTCTAAAGTTGAGTTCACGTCGCCCAGGGGTCTAAATGTGAATTTTTTAAAAAAAGGCTAAATTGAAAAAAAAATCGGCATGTTCTAGCTAGCTAGGGCGGGCAGGCACTTCATGATCACCAGGAGTAAGCATAGATCTAATTCTTAAGGAAAATTTGGTATTAGTTTCATATATACTTTTAATAGTTAAAATGAAGTATACTATTTAGATCTTTTTTTAGAAAATCCGTGATTATAATAAATTAGTTTTGGAAAATCAAGCGAATACGTATACGATGATACGTGCCACATCGAGCGTAGAGGTGACAAGTGTCACTTGTGACAAGATGATAAAATAATTACTGATGCATGTCAACAGCTAGCGTGGGTACGTGTGCGTTAGTTGGCTCGATCGTGAGCATGCAGGTATATATATATGGTGTTCGATCGATCGACGTGTTCGTTGCACGATGCATGGGCATGGCCGACCGAAGCTTTTATTTTTCAAATACGGCAATTTTATATTATTCTATATGTGTAGTAGGCCAAGTAGTAGAGAATCGACCTTGGATCCCGTCTCGAAATTTGACTTTAGTCCCGGTATTTCTTGCGCCCGGGAGTAGAGAGACATTTAGTCCCGGTTTGTAGCTCCAACCGAGACTAAAGGTCCCTGCCCAACGGCTACTGCGGCAGGCTTTTGCTGCAGGGGACCTTTAGTCCCGGTTGGAGCTACCAACCGGGACTAAATGTTAACTTTTACTCCCGGTTGGCGCCTCCAACCAGGAGTAAAAGTCTACTCCCGGTTGGAGGCTCCGTCCGGGACTAGAAAGGGACCTTTAGTCCCGGTTTCTGTCTCCAACCGGGACTAAAGGTACCCTCCTATATAGCCCTTGTTCCTCCTCGAGCCCGAGCCACTTCGAGCTCAGTGTTCTCGGCCTCTCTTCTTCCTCATCACCGGTGTATCACAAGATTTCTTCTATTCCTCCATCGGTTCTAAAGGTTACCAACTTTATACTCTCGTGTTTCATCTGTAGCTTATTTCATTTTATGGACTAGATATATATGGTTTTTTTATGGTAGATTTTTTTTATTTGTAAGCCATTTAAGCTCAAAATCACTTTAAAGTTTGCGTATTTGGATGAAGGAAGGTTAATGTAGTTATTCAAAACTAGTATTGAGCTTTCATTTCTAGCATGCATAGCACACTTCAAGCTTTAGAGATATAGAGAATTTTAGAGCTTTTTTAATTTTATTTGTTTATAAAATGAGAAATTTATATTATATTAAAAATGAGTATAGAGAGTAGATGGCAACTGCTTCCGGGTCCTCGGCCTCTCATCGGGTTACAAAGCGACTGAGGCCGGACCTTCCTCTCATTGCATGCGGCAAGTGTGAGGAGAAGATTGTGATGGAGTACCGGGTGAGGAAGGAGTGTCCCAACAAGGGCCGTATCTTCTACAAGTGTCCGGATCGTAATGTGAGTTATTTTGTCGCATTTGATAATTATGGTTAATTTATACTTATTTTCATGATGATTGTAATTAAAGTTCTAATTTTTTATTTTAATTTCAGTGGGATGGCACTGGATGTTCAGGCTGGTACTGGGAGGAAGAGTATGTTGAACACGTGCAAAACTCTCTTGCACAGGCGGCTACGGCGGCTGATGAGGCAGTGATCCTGCGGAAGAAGCCCATAGATGTTGAACAAACGCATGATCTGTCTGTTTTAGTTGGGATTGGTCGCGAAATCCTTATGCTGCTGAAGTGCATTTTAGCTTTAGTTTTTTTAGTGGTAGTTGGGATTGTCTACATTATAGCGAGACTTTCATAAATTAATACCTTGTGTGGTGGCATGCATGTCGTATAATTAACTAATTATATTCTAGGTTTTAATATGGTGTGTATGTCATGTAATGCAGATGAGCCGGCATTGGATGTACAATGCTAATCGCCGCTCCCAAGAGTTCATTGAGGGCGTGCATTCTTTCTTACGTGTCGCCGAGGCAAACAAACACGATGGTTTCATGTGATGCCCATGTGTCATATGTAAGAATTTGAAGGAATATGCTAGCTCAAGGAGTCTTCATTCACACTTGTTGAAGTCAGGTTTCATGCCAAACTATATTTGTTGGACGAAGCACGGAGAAACCGGGGTTGTAATGGAAGAAGGTGAAGAAGAACAATGGGACGATGATGACATTATTGTTGAATATGGTGCCTTCAATGATACTGCAATGGGGGAAGCCGAAGAAGAGGTAGTGGCAGAAGATGAGCCCGCTGATGACCTTGGTCAGGCCATTCGTGACGCACAAAGAGAATGCGAAAGTGAAAAAGAGATCAAGTTCGAGCGCATGCTAGAGGATCACAAGAAATTGCTATACCCAACTTGTGATGCGGGACAGAAAAAGTTGGGTACCACACTGGAATTGCTGCAATGGAAGGCAAAGAATGGTGTATCTGACAAGGGATTTGGGGAGTTACTGAAAATCCAAAAGAAGATGCTTCCAAAGGATAATGAATTGCCCGTCACTACGTACGAAGCAAAACAAATAGTCTGCCCTTTGGGATTAGAAATCCAGAAGATACATGCATGTCCTAATGACTGCATCCTCTACTGTGGCGAGGAGTACGAGAAGTTAGATGCATGCCCGGTATGTCATGCATCGCGGTATAAGATCAGGCGAGATGACCCTGGTGATGTTGAGGGCGAACGTCCCACGAAGAAAATCCCTACCAAGATTATGTGGTATGCTCCTATAATACCACGCTTGAAACGTCTGTTCAGAAACAAAGACCATGCAAAGTTATTGCGATGGCACAAAGAAGACCGTAAGGTAGATAATATGTTGAGACACCCTACTGATGGGTCCCAGTGGAGAGCAATCGATAGAGAATTCCCGGAGTTTGCAAATGACGCAAGAAACTTAAGGTTTGCTTTAAGTACGGATGGTATGAATCCTTTCGGGGAGCAGAGCAGTAGTCATAGCACTTGGCCTGTTACTCTATGTATCTACAACCTACCACCCTGGTTATGCATGAAGCGTAAGTTTATTATGATGCCAGTGCTCATCCAAGGTCCAAGGCAACCTAGCAACGACATCGATGTGTACCTAAGGCCACTAGTTGAAGAACTTCTACTTTTGTGGAACAGACCAGGTGTACGTGTGTGGGATGAGCACAAATAGGAGCACTTTGACCTACGAGCATTGTTGTTCGTAACAATCAATGATTGGCCTGCTCTAAGTAATCTTTTAGGACAATCAAACAAGGGATATAATGCATGCACGCACTGTTTCGATGACATTAAAGGTATATTCTTGAAAAAATGTTGAAAGGTCATGTACTGTGGCCATCGTCGATTTCTTCCTGCGAATCACCCCCTAAGAAAGAAAGGCAAGCATTTTAAAGGTAAGGTAGACCACCAGTCCAAGCTGGGCAACCGAACTGGTGAGGATGTACTCAATATGGTCAAGGATGTGAAAGTAGTATTTGGAAAGGCATATGGCAACGAACCTATTCCGAACGACGCCGATGGTCACGCACCCATGTGGAAGAAGAAGTCCATATTTTAGGAGCTACCCTATTGGCAAGTCCTAGAGGTCCGTAGCGCGATCGATGTGATGCACCTAACGAAGAATCTTTGTGTGAACCTGCTAGGCTTCATGGGTGTGTATGGGAAGCCTAAGGACACACTTGAAGCACGACAGGACCTGCGATGTTTGAAAGAACGAGACAACCTACATCCAGAGAAGACAGATGATGGATGCCATTGCTTAAGTCCTGCCAGCTACACTCTTAGCAAAGAAGAGAAGGAAAGCATGTTTGAATGCCTAGCAAGCATCAAGGTACCATCTGGATTCTCCTCGAATATAAAGGGTATAATAAATATGCTAGAGAAGAAATTCCTAAACTTAAAGTCCCATGACTACCACGTGCTCATGACGCAATTGCTTTCAGTTGCATTAAGAGGAAGTCTACCTCCAAATGTACGTCTAGCCACCGTGAAGCTATGTGCATTTCTCAATGCAATTTCTCATAAGGCAATCGATCCAATGGATCTAGCTAAACTACAGAATGATATGGTTCAATGTCTTGTCAGCTTTGAGTTGGTGTTCCCTCCTTCCTTCTTTAATATCATGACACACCTCCTAGTTCACCTGGTCAAGGAGATTAGCATTCTCGGTCCTGTGTTCCTGCACAACATGTTCCCCTTTGAGAGGTTCATGGGAGTCCTAAAGAAATATGTTCACAACCGTGCTCGGCCAGAAGGAAGCATCGCCAAGGGCTATGGAACAGAGGAGGTCATTGAGTCTTGTCTTGACTTTATTTCCGACCTTGACCCAGTTGGTGTTCCTGAATCGCGACACGAGGGGAGACTAAGTGGAAAGGGGACATTAGGGAAGAAAACATATATTGGTACGTAGGACAATTATTTTAATAAAGCACACTACACAGTTCTGCAAAACTCCTCCTTGGTGGATCCGTATATCGAGACACATAAAGAGTTGCTCAGATCCGAGTTTACAGGGAAGTCTGAAGCTTGGATTACGCGTCAGCACATGGAAACTTTCAGTGACTGGTTGCGAAAAGAATGTCAGGGTGATGAGAGTATTGATGAGCAACTGTATTTGTTGGCTAGGCAGCCATCGTGGCATATCCTCACATACAAAGGGTACGAGATAAATGGGAATATATTTTACACAGTAGCCCAAGATAAAAGGAGCACCAACCAAAACAGTGGTGTCCGCATAGATGCCACCGACCCTAATGGAAATAAGCAAACATATTATGGCCACATAGAGGAGATATGGGAACTAAACTATGCACCTACTTTTAAGGTACCTTTGTTCAAGTGCCAATGGGTAAAGGCGACTGGAGGCGGGGTAGCAGTCGACAACCAGTATGGAATGACAACCGTGGACCTCAACAATATTGGGTACAAAGACGAACCGTTCGTCCTTGCCAAGGATGTGAATCAGGTGTTTTATGTCAAAGACATGTCTACAAAACCAAAGAGAGGGAAAAACAACAACGACCCAATCTATGAGCCAAAGCGCCACATAGTTCTTTCAGGGAAAAGAAACATCGTCGGAATTGAAGACAAGTCAGACATATTAGAAGATTATGAAAAGGATGACCGAATTCCACCCTTCACAGTGAACAAAGACCCAAGCATCCACCTAAATGATGAGGACACTCCTTGGTTACGACGCGATCATAACCAAGGGATATACGTTAAGAAGAAGTTCACTACTATGCCTATTTTATATATTTAGTGATGTATTAGACCTATTATGTAATAATTGTGACTTCAGATTTTTTTGTCGTGTTTTCATATTTTCTACGGTTTAAATGAATTTTCTGCTAGACGGTGGATTTTCCGTGGAGAATGTGTGATGAAAAACCAAATGATCAACGTTAATAAGATGTGAAAACTAATTTCCTATCGAAAAGCAATAGTTCTAATGATTTTAATTAAGTAGTATATTTTTGCATGGTGCAAATTGTAATTATTATTTACACTATGTCAAATATTCATACAGTAAAACAAAAGATTTTATGTTACAATTTTTTGTTGTGTATAATAATGCAAAACCAAGTCTAGGATTTTTTTATAATTTTTTTGGTAATATTTTATTTATTAGGCAATTAATAACTCTATGCATTTTTATATAAAAGAAATATATAAAAAAGGAAAAACTTATGGAAACCGAAGAAAGCCAACTGCAGACCACCTTTACTCCCGGGCCTAAAATGCCCTTTACTCCCGGACCATGGCTACACCCGGAACTAAATGTGGGCTGCGTTTTCGCAGCCCGCCAAAATGACCTTTACTCTCGGGCCGTGGCTACACCCGGGACTAAAGATCAGACCTTTAGTCCCGGTTTTAATCATCACCCGAGACTAAAGGGTCTTTAGTCCCGGTTCGTAGCGGCAACCGGGACTAAAGGACTCCCTTTATAAAACATCTCTGACTCCGCCAAGCCTCATCTTCTCCACCAGATTGATCCAGCAGCACCGCCGCCCCCAGGCCACCCTAGCCTCGCCTCATGTGCGCACGCTGTCACCGGTCGGCCAGCGCACGCCTTGCGTCGTCCTCGTCCCCGGTCCACCTCGCCCCCAAGCAGTCTTCTCCAAGATCCGCAGCAGGCCACAGCTACGGCACGTCTTCTCCAGGTTTGGCCCGGTCTCCCTCTTCCTCTGCACTTCCCTTGATGATGCCGTCATTAGAGTTCCAACGACGATGGAGATCGCCGGGCTAGGTTGGGGCGGGGCGCCCATGGCCTTGGCGGCGGCGGGAGCGGGAGGGGAAGAAGGAGGCCGCCGCCGTGGCCATGGAGCTCCGGCATGACAAATCATTTAATTAAAAGCTCTACTAGATGATCATGTTTATTAGAATTATGATTTTATACATTTGTACATACTTGTTGCAAATGAGCTTTTGTATGAATCTAGAATCTGGGCAGGAGCTAGCTTTGATCTGGTAGGAGTTATGGCTGATATCATGAGCTTTTGCAATTTCTACAAGTCATAAAAAAAGATGCTTCTGTATGAATCTAGAATCTGTGCATGATCTTTGAAGTTTGGATTGGAACCTGAGTGGTAGAAACTTTTTGCGACAAAATCTCTATGCTGATGAGAGCGGCATTGACAATGGAAGCATTTTTGAAGATATAGTGAGATGCTTGCTTTTGCATTTGTTTTGTACATTTTGCTGTTATAAACAATAGTCTGCTGATTTCCATTAGTATCAATTTGGCTCATCAATTTGGTGCATACTTCTATAACATATTTTTTTAGTAAAGTCGAAGTCTCTAACATGTTTTTTTGGCTGCAGGAGCTGGACCTCGCGTTTGACACCTTGGATGTGAGCCACCGCCGCTGCCATATATAATCCGTTTATGATGGATTATTTGCTCCAACCTTTTGTAATCGGATGGATGCGTGTGCCGAGCCCTCGTGCCGGCAATCTTGTAATGCGATTTTGCGCTGAGCCATCGAGCTCAGTGGAGCACGGGCGTGCCCGGTGTCTCGTCGTTTCCTCCTTTTTGCGCGGTAGCTTATGACGACTAGTTAGAAAATTGTAGAAAATCCGTACTAGTTGAACTTGCGGACCGTGTTCATCTCAGCGAGCATGTTCTCTGCCGAGTGGTAACGGACGTCAAGGAGGAGCTTTGATTCTACGAGGGAGAGCGGCAATGGTCGTGGAAGACCGTGTTCCCTTCCTCGTAGAATCGGAGCTCTTCCGTGGCCAAGTATGGTGTCGTCCGGTGGAGAAATGCTCGCCGAGATGATCACGTAAGCAAGGTCAACTAGTACGGATGGTTATTTATTCACACGTACCCAAACGTAGTATATATATAAATATAAACGATAATCAATTGTTATGTGTGTACACTCCCATTCTTCTGTTAATTTACGGAAATATCATGTGAATTACTTACCTGCCGCAGTAAAAGACGAGAACACAATGACCATGGCCACGGCCATGAAAAATGCCAACGACACAACACTAGCAACTTTCTCGATAAGCAGAGTAGTGTTAAACGCTCTGGAAACCTTTAAACTTTGTCAGTTAAGATTTCCCCTTCAAATAAGCTAGGCACTTAAATAAGGCTTATGCTAGATTCTACCACTAGTACAGATACAGAAATGATTTTTACAAATGTTACTATCCTTGAGGTGGCACGTCTTGCAGGAGTTCATTTTATAGATATAGTTTTTATTTTTTTTATAGATATATCTGGTGGTGTAAAAGCTAGATGGCTGCCCCGAGAGACAAGGATGAAGAAAGGATGAATATTATCAACACCGGCACTCAATTTGTCGATGGTGGCCAGCAGGATGTAGATGACGGGAGTCAATACCTGGCTCTTGAAGATAACCAAGAAAATATTATGCAAGAAAATACAGGTGAGGTATATATACCTGGCTCATCTAATCCAGTTATTCCCCAAAAACTGTCTTTCGAGAAAAGTGAAAAGGAATTAAAAGCTGTAGTAAAAAAAGATGTGGACACTTTCTTCGAAAAAGTAAAAAAGCAATGAGAACAGAGGGAGAACCCAGAGATATCATACTTCTACCTACCTCCAGATCTTCTAAGAAGGAAGGTGGACCAGAAAAAGCGGGAATCTCAAAAGACCCGGCCAAAATCGGACTACGACCGCTCTCTCACCAAGTCATTTGAGGCGGCGCAGAAAAAGACTAGACCAGGGAAAGGTGTTGCACAACTCGGACAACAATTGCAACAATCAGTCCCCCCCTCTTGTTGTTCGTAATGAATATGGTTCGAACTTAGACTTAGACGTCGATTTTGAGGAGCTGGCTCGGTTTTACGAGGAAACTGGTTTGGACCTTGCCTAAGTGCTCGCTGAAGGACCATCTGCTCCGAAAGTAGATCCTTGGAAGAAATTTGAACGTGGAAAGAGTCTATACAACCCTAAGGCCTTAGGTGAATTGGGTATGTAAATGTACCTGCTAAACAAGTGGTACATGGCGGCATATGAACGGGGAGAGGCCTTTGTTACTGTCAGAGTTAGAAACCAACATTACTTCCGTGGCGATGACGTTATATATGTCGAGTTTGAAGAATTACACCAACCATGCCACCTGGACTCTCTCTACAAAAGTCTCATTAGCTGCTATTGTTTGTAAGTGTGATTATTTTCTACTATTAAAGTGTGTATATATAAAGCTACATGTATATATATACATTATATATCCTCACACTATATTTTTATATATGCAGATATGAGATGACAGAACTCAGAAAGAGAAAGGATAATGATGTTGGTTTCGTTGATTCAAATGTCGTATTCAAACACCCTAATCCCTCGCCTCAATGGAAAGCTGAACTCGAGAAAAATCTCATGAGGTTCTTAGTGAACCAACAAAACAAGGACATACTCTTCCCCTACAACTTCAAGTGAGTGTTAAATAATTAATGTCGATCATATGGACATTTGTTCAATTATTTGCTTACTAGCTAAACTGTCTCCCATATATATACATATATGTTGACTCTAGTTAATGTCGATCATATTTGTGTATAAAAACATATGCAGCAATCACTGGATATTGATGGTCGTCGATATGGCCAATAGTCGGTTGAGAATCTTAGACTCGTTAAAAAAAGAGCAAACAGAGTACCAAGACATGATAGATATTATCCAAGGGTGCGTTGGCCGTGATCATCCGGCCGCCATGATGCGTTGGCCGTGATCATCCGGCCGCCACACACACAGAATCGCCGTGATCCACCCTCGAGTTCTAGGGCTCTAACCGCTAGGACTGGATATAACCCCATCCCTGTGCTATATAAGGTGGGCCAGGATGCTCCCTTGCATGGTTTCACGACACGACCACCACACATATGCTATCAAAATGTGCAGATATATTGGACCATCAAAAAGGAAAAAAACAAATATCGATAGTCGATGATTGCTGTACAAACCGCATATCACTAATATCTTGTATGATAGTATATATCGCTTCGCTGCTCTTAATAGTTTATTACACCGCCCAACCTCACACATATGCTTTCACGACTTCTACCTGTGCCTGGTACCGCGCCTGGCTCACTTGGGACGCGCGCCTGCCTCTTTGCCGCTGCCGGAAGTAGTGGTCTCCGGCTTGTACTTGTCGATCATTTTTTCGAATTCCTGCAAAATCACGGTTGCATATCGAACGTACATTGTTGAGTAATTAATTCAAACCGGACATGCCCATACTGTACGTACAAAGGTATGCACAATCGCCCACCTTCAACATTGCGCCCTTCATGAATTCGAAGTGACTGTCCTTAAACTGTTGCTCAACGCCTGCGTAATGATCCAACTCTGTGAAGATGTGCTGGTGCAGCTGTGTGACGGCAGGGTGCTTAGGCTTGATGTCGTTGTCCCGGGTGGTGCTGGGTGGCGCCGGGGGTGGTGGCGACTTGTTGCCCCTAGACGATGAAGAGGAGGAGGCCCCCGCCCCGTCTTCCTGGACAGGCGGCTGCTGCTTATAATTCCTTGCCTTTTCCACCATTTTCCCCATGTCTGGCGTCAGGAACGGGGGGGTTGCTGGTGCCGGCGGTGGCAGTGGCAGGCCCGTGGTGGCACGCTGCATCTGGTAGCTCGACACCCACGAGTAGATGCAGCTCAACCCCGAGGAGACCCCCTCTTTCTGCAGGCACTTCGCCATCGCCTCCATGTCATCGTCGATCCTCCGCAGGTCGTCGATGAGGTCACTCATCTCCTGGGCCACCTCCAGATAATTTCGTGTCTTCTTTCGCTCCTCTTCCCACTTCCTCCGCAGCAGGCCTCCCACCTCCTCCTTCTTCTTCGTCATCGAGTATTCCTCTGCAAAGCTGGCCAGCATTTCCAGCACCTCCAACATGATCATCCTTTGCAGGACCATGGAATTAGGAAGCGATTGTTTCAACTTCCCGTACGCTGTCCTGGCAGCCTCATTACTGGTTCCCGTGACTAGGAGCGGCAGGTTGCATTCGGCGGTAAGAGTAGTAGTACTAGCAGCAGCAGCTGCTGCTGCCTCTGCCTGGTTGTGTGAACTAGCAGAACTATCCTCATACTCCACGGTAGCAGTAAGAGTAGCTGATCGGGTTCGTGAACTAATGGGGTTGGTTCTAAAATTAATCTGGACGATCAAGTCCTTCACCTCACCAGCGTAGAGGACGCCGACAGCAAAACCTTCCTTCGTCTTGGTGATAAAGTCGTGGGCCCCCTGTTGGATCTTCATGTTGATGCTTTTATTGTTCACATTGTTCTCGTTTGGGTTTGGGTCGTCGAGCTTTACCCTGATTTTGACGCGCGTGTTGATGGCCACAACACTCTTGAGCCCGCCTAAGCACAAGGCCACGGCTTCCATCAGCTTGCTGCTGTTGTTGAGATTATTCTGATTCTCCGCATGCGCAGGCGCAATGGAGGAGTAGGTTCCTCTGGATGTTTCGGCGATACGATGCAGCATCCCTGGGTCATGATTCATTCCCAAGCCGAAGGCGTGCACCGGGTACTTGCGACGGAGGTTTTTGACATCAGACTCGTCAAACAGAAGCTTGTTCTGTCGTCCATCCGACAGGAGAAGGATGAAGCCAACACGCTTCACGCCACCAGGACTTTGTTCACTCGTACTGTCCAGGATCTGTATCCGTTACAATTAACACACGTTATTTAAAATGTATCTGTCCATTTTTGTTTATATTATATATTAGCGAAGGTGCTAATCATTATTGAGAATAATAGACATGTAACCTATTCTATTCCCAAAAAAAATATTATGAAAACGGTATAAGGGTGACCCCTAAATCTGCATCTCAATCACCTATCTCTACCATTATGAAATACAATCTAAAGTAAGCCTCTAAATTTACATGTCAATTATTCGCTAATGCCATTTATGACAGGTAATTTGAGTATCTCCTTCAATTTGTATCTAACAAAGCAACCACCTTTGTCAACACCAAAATAAACTGAAAAAATCCTCGACATCTAAAGTCATATATACTCCATCGGTCTTGAATGACAATCGCAATTGACTAGAGGAAATGTCAATTATGACGTGAGATTTTAACCTTTAATTTCTCTTATAATATATATAGTCAATTGCTAAAAGATCAATATTATTTTAGAGGCACTTTAAACACAGATGTATTGGTGCAAGTTGTATGCTCTATACCTGCATATAATTTGACTAACTGTTGATCAAAATTTCTAAAGTTCGACCTTTTCTCTAGTCAAATATGATTATCATCCTTATAAGGGAACTCTTAACAATGTTCAATGTACACTAAGGACGAAGCCTCTTACCTGAACGGCGCTCCCACTGGTCTAAGCTCAGTTCGAGTCTTGTCCACGACATTTTCCTGGTTTCCCTGGGCATCAAATATCCAATCATCAATGGACATGGACATCGTCTGATCATGGAATGCGCAAATGTACACTAAGGACGAAGCCTCTTACCTGAACGGCGTGTACCCGCTTTCTAGCTTCGGCTATCCAATTATCAATGGTCGTCTCCGTCTGAACATTGAATGCATCAACGACGTCAATCAGGCCTTTTGCCGCGTCCTCTCTACAGACCACTCCTCTCATGAACTCCATCGTCTTCAGCAGATCCAGTAACCTAATTGGTCCTGCTGCCAGCTGCTGGCCCGTTGTACCCCAGACATCTAGCACCACAACTAGGTGTATGGGGGTTGCATTGCTACCATGTTCCGATGGTGGCGCTTTTACACGAACCATTGCTATGAATTTTGAGTCGGTCGTCGTCCTCTGGCCTGATTTGACTAGGACCCAGGGCAAATAGAGCGAACCACTTACTTTGACCTGCATGCATGTGAAATTAATAATAATTAGCTTTACCCGGAACATCGAGATCGCCATCATATATCTAGCTCGGTATCAAGTACTCTAGTTTTCTTTGGATAGATGTACAGGTAGTGTTAGCTTCTATTAGTAGTTGTAGCAAGCAGTGGCAGTAGGAATAGTTTATATATATAGCATTCTTGAAAATTTAATTGTCTTGTGTTTTCTTTATATTCAGCATGTTCGCTTGTTGGTTTCAGCCAGGGCTTATCAGCCATGATACAGTGTTTTCCTCTAACAACAAACTAGTGCCAGCCGGGCTTATCAGCCTAGAAACCAACCAGCGAACAGGCTGATTATGTAGCATTGTGCAAATTAAGTTTAATTTGTGAAATTTGCAGGAATTAACACACATATGGAGTACACATCCACCCTCCTTGGTGAAACTAGCTAGTGGTATCCCAAGAACACCTAGTACTCTTTATTTTTGCTACTACAAAGATGATTATTATCAGCCGTAGCCTCTCAAAATCAAGTGACTGCACATGTATTTGTATAATTTTCAAGTATCATGGTGTGATAAAAATTTCAAATGCTAGAGCGCTGCTTCTTTTTTTTGTTAGCACATAGATGATTAAGAGCTAGCCGTAGCCTTGAAAAATGGGATGTTAATTTAAATCTTTGTTACATATTCAATACTGAACTTGAATTACAAACTAATTCCAACTAGGAACACAAACTTTCACATTGTAAACGGCGTCGCCTGAACTTTCCATGCTACATATATAGTAGATGTCTCCTGAGTAAGTGATTGTTTAGGTTGATTAATGAGGATGAGGTTTGGCAAAACCTTCTAAGAAGGAAATACCTGTCTAATAACCTTCTATCTCAGGTGCAACATAGGCTTGGGGATTCGCATTTCTGGGCCAGCCTTATGAAGGCAAAGGATGATTTTCTAGCTTGTGACACTTTTAAGGTGCATTATGAGGAGCATGTGCGGTTTTGGAAGGATGTGTGGTTAGGCGATAAACCTTTCAAAGTGAGGTTTACCTTTGCTTATTTAGAATTGTGAGGCGCAAGGATGATACGGTGGCAAATGTCCTTGGGACTGTACCACTAAATGTGTCCTTTAGGCGTGGTTTGGTTAATGCAAACCAGATCGCTTGGTTTGACCTAGTGTCAAAAGTAGTACAAGTCCACCTCACAAATGGGAAAGATGTTTTTCGATGGAACCTTACTAAGAATGGCATGTTCACAGTCCGTCCACGTATACAACTTTGATCCGTCAGTATGCTCTCCCGGCAAAAGTCCTCTCTGAAACTAAAAGTGCCACTAAAATTAAGATTTTCATGTGGTCTTTAAAAGGGTAACTCTTATGAAAGATAATTTAGCAAAGAGGAACTGACAATGAAGCGTCAAATGGTGTTTCAGTAGTTCTGTTGAAACTATCCAACATTTGTTCTTTGGTTGTCACTTGGCAAGCTTTGTATGGAATATCGTGCACATCACTTTTGGAATTCAACTACCTACTAGCTTTGCTAATTTGTTTGGTTCTTGCACTACTACAAAATTGACTTTCAGTACCGGCAACATTAGTGCTGGTTTCCGCGAACCGCAATGAAGGGTTATCACTGCCGGTTCGAGCTTCAAAATCGAAAAAGTTTGGGGATCACAGAAAACTGGCAAGTGAAAGTTCATATCACTTTGCCGGTTTGTGGCTAGAACCGACAAGAAATAGATCAGGATGTATCACCGCCGGTTCTAGCCACGAACCGACACTCGATGTAGTGCTATCGGTGGTAGTTTTTGGTTTAAGCCGGCAGTGATAAACCCAAGTACAAAAGCTGTCGCCTCTTCTCCTCCTCTCTCCCATCCCACCACACTCACTCGGGGGCGCTGCTTTTCCCACTCCTCCATTGTTGCAGCCATTCTTCACCAAAATGCTCAATGAAGCTCTTGGATTTTTGAGCATGGGCATGATCTTCTTGCTTTAAGGTTAGTAATAAGCATCCACTCCCTTGAATTTGTAGCTTTATAGTTGTTTTGATGGCTAGATTGCTTGATTCTCATTCAAGTTGTTTCTCTTTCCAATTGGATTATGAGGAAGGCATCCAAATTGTGGTGAATCGATCTTTCAAAAGGTTGGTGTCTACGAGACTATTTTAGTTCCCAGCTAATTACATAGTGGTTTTGATGATTGTTATTAGTATGATTGGAGTAGAGTAGATTTTTCCAATAGGGCTGCCAATTTCCATTTTTTGAGCAAATCAATGCGACACCTACCAACCCATTGTTTTGAGCTATATTGTTGTTCATGATTAAGTATCCAATTTTAATTTTATTTGTAATTAGTGTGTTCATTTTTATGTGGCATGAAGTAGAATAATTGTTCTTGATGAGTGTAAAATAATTGTTTTGTTGTGGGGCTACGATTTTCCATTTTTATGGGGCTACCAATTTTATTTTTTCAATAATTAGTGCAGAATAATTGTTTTTTTTCAAAATGGGGCGCCAAATTAAATTAATTTAGAATGAATTGTAGTTTTGAGCTATGATGACTCTCCCCATTTTATGTGGCATGAAGTCTAAATATTTTTCTGTGCATAGATGAATCGAGGGTGGATGTACGGTGTGGCTGCTACGGACGAGCGGTACTTGATGGGCGTCGCCAACTTCATTACTGCTGCGAAAGCTAATGCCGGGGAGGGACAACTTGTATTCTGCCCATGCAAAGATTGCAAAAATAAAAGAAAATGGGGTCGCTCGGAGTGTATACGAATGCACTTGATTCCTAGGAGGTTCATGAGAGACTACATGATATGGAGTATGCATGGAAAGGTCGGTGACAATGTTCCGCCAGAAATCAATGATGATGTGGCCATGCCTAACGTAGCCCTACACGAGGTCACGTTACTAACGCCGAAACCGTGTCAACACACAACCTATGGCTACCGTTAATGATGTGTTTAGGAATACATTAGTGATTTACACCGAGAAAAACGATGGCATTTCTCAGCTACTACATGATGTAAAGGGCGATGCCTTAGTGATACACAGCTTGAGAAAGCTAGAGATAATGAGAAAGGATGGGAAAACACCATTATATCCGAGTTGTCCAACAAAGAAACTGGAAGCCGACATCATGCTATTAGAGTTTAAATTTACACACGGATTGAGCGATAAAGGCTTCATGACTTGTTAGGTATAGTTAGGAAACCGCTTCTGCATCAGTAACGTGTTGCCAGAAAAGACATATCTGGCCAAGCAAATGATTTGCCCAATCAGCCTCAAGGTTGAAAAAATCCATGTGTGTAGCAATGATAGGCGGCTGAAGGAAATTGAAGAAAAAATTGAGCAAAAGCTTGATGCCACTGTTGCAGCACGAGTTGATGAAGTTCTTGCGTCCGTGGGATTGGCACAAGCGCACTTCGTTCCGACTAGCATGAGCCCATTGCTCAAGGGTCGCAGTAGCTGCGGATCGACCCCATTGCTCGATGAAGAAGAGGCAAATGCACTTCATCCATTGGTCAACATCACCGAAGCCGTTAATGTTAGGCTGTACATCAGCCATCAATGGACAACTGACAAGGTAGCGGTTGACTAGGCCTTCCCAAGAGGGGATGGGATCCTTCATGGCCACGCAATTCCACCGGGGTACGCCAGGGTCAGCATTGATAAGATCATTGATAAGAAGTACAACAACATACACATTGATTACCCCGTAGAGGCAGACAGGCTGCGTCTTATTCAGAACAAGGGCACTCATGTGGCTTGGTGGAAACGCTTCGTTAAGCTTGATGAGCAACCGTCTTTGGATGATGAGGACAACGACAAATCTCCACCTCATAAGGCACCAACACCGCCCAGAGATCAGCCGCCTCCATCTCCCCCCAAAGGTCATGACTCTCCTACGCCTCAGCATCCTCGTTCTCCCCCTCCATCACCCCCGCCGCCCAGAGATTAGCTGCCTCCATCTCTCCCTAGAGGTCATGACTCTCTTACGCCTCAGCATCCTCGTTCTCCCACTCCATCACCCCCGAGAAAAGAGAATTCCCCTGCTCCTGCTAGTCCTCCCCAACAAAGATCTCACCAAGTGGCATCTCGAACCAACACAAGAGCAGGGTTAGCCTCGCAGAAAAAGGTCATCTAGTTCGGTAGCTCATGCTCCCAAAACGCATTAAAAAAGAAGAAGATGGTGGACGGGAGCATTACGGGATTGATGAAGAATAGTGACAAACCGGCAAAGCTTGACTGTAGGGAGGATCGCACCAAATTCTTTAAAAGAATAGCCTTGTTACCTAGGTGGATGTCGATCACCGATATCGATAGGCAAGACAGTAGCGAGCATAATAAACAAAGAGTCATGGATGAGCACACTCGTGATAGGATACAAATATAGCAGCGAGACGAAACTATGGACATAAGCATGGAGGATGCTGAGCTAATCTATTCGAATGAAAAAGAATGTGCGAAGGCAGAGATCGCATACAAGTATTCACTTGGCAAAAGTTTGATGGCAAGTGATGACGATGTCAATGATTTGCCAACAAATATGCGGCAACTGCATGATTATTACATGTTTAATAGCCGGGGTAAATGCTGGTTTCGAGCTCTTATCCGCCCGGAGTGGTGTTCAATTATCCTGATGAAACACTACATCATGTTGAGTATGATCATTTGTTTCAGCTCTTCCAGAGGCACGACCTTGATAACCAAATAATGATGTTGTGGACTTTGTAAGTACCCTACCCGTACGCTATTATAATAAACTATGTGTTCAACATTTGAACATATGCCATGCTTTAATTATGTAGGTGGTTGGGAGCTTATTGCGTAAAAAATAAATACAATCATTAAGGCTTCTTGGACCCCGTTCTAGTAAACCAGAAAACATGCCGAGGCGATCAAGGATATGACAAGGTACATCTGGTAGAAAGGATGAGGGGATTTTTTTCCAAGATTTCTTGGAACAAAGAAAGACGAACATACTCCTAGCCTACAACTGCGAGGATGTGTTCTCGGGACTTATTTTTGTGCTTCCTATTGTTTTTGGTATATTTGCATTAACTAAGACTTTGTGATTGCAGTTTCCATTTCGTCCTCGTAGATATCAAACTGAATGAATCACGTGTCGAAGTGTGGGACTCAAAGAAAAGGCCACTTTCTCATGTCGATGACCTAGTCGTAGTGTTAAAAAAGTAAGTGAACCCAATAACATATTATTTTCTAATCACATAGCACATTCTAATGTCGCCACATTTCACACTTTATAAATGTGACACAGTATCTTCCCAAATGATGGATCCTCGCCGCCCCTATTCGAGGCTTTTCGTATGGAGATGGATCACCTAGAACAGCCGGCGGCGAACAACGAGTGCGGGTTCTACGTAATGTGGGCAATGTACCATTACGTCGGCGGGAAAACAAAAACCTCATGTGAACTGGTGTGTATGCTCCCCGTCTCATGTTAATTCAACAAAATTATCTACTATTTTGTCTTACATTTGTTCATTTCGATATCACCTTGCTTGAACGACAGCGCAAGAAACTTGGCCACCGCCGTCTGTTAGAACCTGAGATCAGAGCATTCTCCGATGCGCTAGCAACCTTCATCTTGGACGAGGTGGTTAGTAAGAAGGGGATATTCTCCCTATTACAGGCCAAGAAGAAGGAACACATGGAATATGCTAAAGCTGCCAAGGATAGACTACTATAATAGGGATCTTGATGGACTTCTGATAATGTCACCGGTTGTTGTGATGTTAGTACTTTTTCATTGTAATCATAACATTTGTAATATAAATCTTGTGGGATTTGTGATGCATGTGAGCCTAGTCTACATAGCAAATATAAAGTACCACACAAAAATAATAAAACAAATAAGAAAATAACAAAATGCGAAAAAGAGATCAGTAGCAGTTCAGTGAAAAACCGGCAGTGATGGTAGAAACATTACTCCCGGCTCAACCAATGAAACGACAGTGTACTCCAACCAAACACTGTCGGTTGCAAACACAAACTGGCAGTGTTCCTGATAGAACACCGCCGGCTCTTGTCAGGAACCGGCAGTGCTGATGGAGCTAACACTGCCGGCTTGTGAAACGAACCGGCAGTGTTGTTTGAGATAACACTGCCGGTTGGGACTGGAGCTGGCAGTATTGGTTTCATGATCACTGTCGGTTGTAGCCAACAACTGGCAGTGTTAGCTCAACAGAATACACGAACCGGCAGTGAAGATTTTGATCACTGTCGGTTATTAAGAACTGGCACAGATCAAGACCCCCAATCACTGCCTCTTTGGTTGTGCCGGTTCAAAATCCGGCAGTGAAGGGGAGGTTTGAACCGGCAGTGATGAGCTGATCTAGAGTAGTGTTGGCTACATGCTTTAAGCTTAAAGCTCAGAAACCAAATTTGGCTAGGAGCCACTGCGCTTTGTTGGGCGATATGGTTGAATAGGAATGATATGGCATTTAACAAGTCTAAATCTAATACTTCTATGAAGGTAATTTTCAGGGCATGTTTTGGATCCGACAGTGGCCCATGCTACATAAAGAGGAGGACCAACCATTGTTCAACGAACGCTGCAAAAGATGGGAGACTTTGATCATGGCTGCCTTTGCGAAGTTTGGGTGGAACTTCAGGTATCGTATTGAGGTTTAGTGCTTTTCTTTGGTTGCTGCGCTCACTAATTGGGTTGAACCTTGTTTATGTTTTCTTATGGGTATATTAGCCTTGTGACGTCGACGTTAGTTTGTATCTTGACTATCAGCTGTGTACCATCCCTAGATGGTAGAGGCCGGAACTTTGTTCCCTTGTCTTAAAAAATCTATAGTAGATGAGTGGAGCAACTTGTGTCGCCTAAAGGCTGTGCTTGGAAGGGAGATTGCTGGCCTAGCTATAATAAAGTCCTTGTGGTCACATGGCTTCATAAAATTGTAAAGAAATCTAGTAGTGGCTGGGGCCTAGCTATGTAGATATATATGAAGATGATAGATGATAAGTGTTGTGCTAGCTACCAGAGAGGAAGCGTTGTCCCTTGGCCAGGTTTTGCAACCAAGGCGGTGCTGCACACTAATAACTTTCCTCAGCATCTGAACGGAAGATGTGTTTATGCACAGAGCATGCTTGCTCCTCCACGCCGCTCGGCGCTCGCCATCAAGAATTCAAGACGACATCGCTGGAACAACTTGCGTAGGTTAGTACGTTCTACAAGGTCAATCCCCTATGAAGTGTGACTCTTGAGGTGTGTAGGTGTAGCTCAGGCTCCAATAGTTTTTAGCCATGGATTAAGAGACGGAAGAAGAGGAAAACTAAATAATAGACAGAAAAAGGACAGAAAAAGCATGAAGAGAAAAAGATAGTTTTTTTTTTTTTTTTGCGAATAGAAAAAGATAGAGTTGATAAGCCCGTCCTATTCACCTCACCGGCCCTGTGCTGCCCCTCCTTAGCCGGGTGGGTACATGTATTAATAAATTATATGTTCTGTAGGCCCCAATGTGTTGTCTTCTGGAGTGGGTTCATGTTCCCAATAAGTAAGAGAGGCTCTCTATGAATAGTTCGGACAAACTAATAGTTTTTTTAATATTTTTCAGACGAGGAGATCAGGGGTGTAGTAGATAAGACAAAAGGAGAGAGATGGGGAAACTTGCAGATGGAAAATTCAATCAATTATCAAGGCTACTTGCATATTATCAATTTTACGAAAGAGTATATATGTAACAATTTTAGCTCAGAAACAGAGGAGCTACTAAAGAGACTCGCTCGTTGCACACACAAGGTCTCTTTTTGACAAATATAACGAGAGATTATGAAGTAGGCATTCAAATCAAATCAACAAGAACCGCGCTCCTGCAGCTGCTGCTGATATACTACTACTCCTGCTGCTATCACAAATTGAATATGAAACTTAAACTTATATTTTAGATTACTCTTTCACAAATTTTAGCAGCAGATTAAAAGCCACATCTAGATAAACCTCCTGCTGATATCATAATCATATGAAACTTAGATAAACAGATTACCTTGGCGGCCGCCATCGCCTAGCTAGCTTGCTCGATCGAGGTAGGTACAGACAGCAGCGTCTCCTCAACGGTAAGCAGGGAATCAGGGATGTATTGTGCTTTGCTGCTTCTTAAAAAGAGCTACCTGGGCAAGAAGCTTCCTTCAGGCTTAAGAAATGTGAAGAGAGTGACGGCCGGGATATTCATATTTTATATCATGCGTTACAAAGACGCGCGACGTGATGCCAATTTCCCCACCTAATTCGCACCCACCCACACTATTTATTTATTTTTTACCTTCATCAAGAGAGCTCCGGCCCTCCCAGGGAGGCCAGCCTACCTGTCCATGTCATACTAATTCTTGCTGGCCCTAGGATAACCATCCGATGGTTCTCGTGTCTCCCACTTTTAATTTACTGTTTACGCAAATCTGTCTCTAGAATCATCGTAAGTCCTCGGGAACCTTTTTCTTCTGTTGACCTACTCTTCTCCCATTGTTCTCTACATCTCCCCTCTCCCGTCCACCCCGCGCGCCACCTCACCTTCTAGCGCGCCACCTCGCCTTCTAGGCCTAGGCATTCGGGTTATCGAAAAATTTTGGTCAGATAAGTCGGATATTAGAAATTGCTACATGATTTTGGTCCCGAAAAATCATTACCCGAAAGTTCGGGTTCGCGTTTTACCCGATATAACCGAAGTCGCTAAAACCAATCATTTTGGTAGAATTCTAATGGCACTTTAAAGCAATAAACAATGATGTTTTGAACCACATCATGTCTTTATATCAATTATCAAACTAGCATGGATGTAGATTGAGCCATACCAAATAATAGATTTACACCAAGTAGTTGGACATCTGTCAGCATTGAGATTTGATCTGGTCGTAGTTGTCGACAGATGAAGTGGTAAACCCAGGGGGGACTTTGCTCATCATTTCTCCACTTCTCCCGCCTCTTTGTCTTTTGTTTATCTCTGTTATCCTCGTCAATACTATTGTTGGGACCTCAACAGAGGCAGATATATGCTCTGAAACTGAAAACAAGGTCGAGAAGAAGCAGCAGCAGATATCTGTGGCGATGTGCCAGAGGAGGACACTCTCTCATCAAATGGGAGTGGCCTCCTCATCCTCAAGCCCAGAACTTGGCTGCTGCACTAGCGCTCAAGCACCCAGCGGTTGCTGTGGTCGTTGAACCTGCGGTAACTAGGAGCGTACGTCGCATTTTTTTTTCCTTCCACCCATCTTTCAGGTATTGAAGAACCAGCTCTGAAATTTTGCGAGATGATGAGAAGCACGAGTTCATGCACCAGTGTTGGTCGAGGAAGTCCTTGCATCGGAACAAACTTGCAATCCACATCCACTTGTTGTGCCCTTTGCTACGGGCAAAGTATCCTGAGGCTGTATATATTGAGTGACCATCTCTGGCCACTCTCCCGAAGGGATACAATAGGAAGGGCGGAATATACTTGTAGCAACCCAGTACAAATGAACAAGGCATTTGTAAGGATGACATCAATATCATTATATGCTTCCATGTGATGACTATGGTTGAGGAGATTGGGGGATACCTACGGTAGCGTTGTACGTAACACGGTCAGTGTCAGTAGGGCACAAAGTTCTTTCAGGACGTCACTAGCTTTGGGTTCATCCGCCTGACTTCCGAAACCAAAGTTAGTCTTTATTTTGGTGTAAAGAACAAGGAACGCACCACCGAGCACTTGTCGCAAGAGGCCATATATATGCTCTCTGTTGGCTAAGCCCCCAGAAATGGGAAATAAATTATATGCGACAGTGTCGTAGTTTCATGGGCGTGCGACACTCATCCGATAGGTGACACGTGGCCGGAAACAATCAACCATCGCTGCGTGGTCTGCAGCTCGTGGGGCAAATAACGCGTCAGGCAGCAGGCACAAGCACGAGTTCATGCACCAGTGTTGGTCGAGCAAGTCCTACGCTGAAGGGAGCTCATAATCATGTGCATATACTTGCAGTAAAAGGAAATAACATCACACTAACAATTTACTCTTTCTTATAAGGGTACATGAAAAAATAAACGAAAAAATAACAATTGAATTCATAACATAAACAATAATAAGGATGCATAAGGATAATATAAATACCTTAAATTGTAAATTATTGTCTACCATGATGCCAGTCCTACGCTGATCAGATTAGCAACATGTTAAACGACATAATTTAATGATAATCATTCGCATCATGATGACAAAAAGGTTAGACCCTCCCAGCAATGCCATTGTCAGGAGGCTCAGGAGAGGGTATTAGCTTCACTAATGCAGATTGCTAATGGGCATATGAAATAATTATGACCAAAAGCAATAACATAGTTCTTAAGGAAGCAATTACACTAAGGGCATACAGATACGATCAGCGTTGGCTAGAAGATATCCATGTGCCACATCTAACAATCCCATAATGACACTAAATCTCTAAACAAGATTTCTCATTGGTTCCATCTTGATTAGAGACAGCTTAATCACATGGGAGACATAAGAACAATAGGTGATGTAATAGACATTAGAGACACATGAACACAGTCATCGTTGGCCAGAAAATATTCATGCATCACATCATTATGTCTCTAATCAAGACTTCTCGTTGGTTCCATCTTAATTAGAGATGGTTAAATTACTTGGGAAGGACATAAGAATGACACATGATTATAATTAATGCAACTTAAGGTAACAACATGTGCTATCAACCCTATCACATAGTTAGATAAAAATAAGTACACCACTAATCCACTTTCCAACTGTCCTTTATCATCAATCACAAGTGTACCACTTCATCTCCCACTTTTCCCACCTTTCAACGACCTCATCCCATCTCTTCTAATCCGTTGTGATCCTACAGGTCTACATAATATGCGAGGAACGTGTTTGAGCAGTCATGATCTTCCTTGATCACCGAGAATCCATGACAGGCAGGCACCGCTACTATTAACCCTACTTTTGATACTTATTTGTCTATTCATTATGAGTCATGCATGTTATTTGAAGATGACTAATTACTTAACCTTGTCTCACTAAGTTAGACCAACTCACTTAAACTAAACATAGCCTTTTACTTAATCATCGGGCTTGGGACGTTTAACATGCTTAGTTGGCTAGCTTCGATAGAAGTCGAGTGTGAGTGGGAACTCACTCTCGCACGTGTAGGAGCTTCACTGGGATCAATTGACTACATAAAACTTGCAAGGGTTTAACTTGATATAATTTGCTCAACTTGATTAAGGATCAACCCTTTAACTTGATCTAGTTAAGTGATGATCAAATGGTTAATCTCTACTCAAGCAAGGGGTAAGGTCACTGTAAGTGTTGGTTCTCAAGTGACGTAGCTCGTGGAGTAGCTAAGGACCATTCATGCGATAGTAAGTTTTAGTAACCACCCGTATAGACCACATGTCGTGTATGGGAGTAGTAAGCTGAGTACTTAGTGGTGACTTGCTTATCGCGTGGATTCGGCTTGGGTTGTGACGCGGGGTAGCGTGGGAAGCCAGTACCTCAATCCTCCTCCGTATCGTTCGTGGATATGAGAGCCACATTGAGGAAAGGTCAGAACCTTGAGGCAACCCTTATCCGGGAATGGGTATGGAGGTTCGCCCTTCGTCTCCGTGTGGGTATGTACACCTCTGCAGAGATCTTTTCGAAAGCATGAAGTCTTTGGACAGAATTGTTTGGTTGTTTTTTCTTCTAGACTCAGTGTCGTGAGATTGGATAAACTTGCTTAAGAGATGAATTGTGATATTGATCACTTAACCGCCACCCTCAATCAATGACTTATAATGTAATTGTTAAGTTAGATTCATGAGCATATCATTTTTTAACAAACGCCATGCTTTTATGCAAATTTACAAATGCCCATTAATCCCCTTTGCATCCACCAATTATGTTTGTTGGAATAAACCCTCTGAGTACAATCGTACTCACGGTGGTGCCGTTAAGTTGTTTTGCAGGTACTTCAGACTTGGAGACCACTTGAGCCAAGCTCAAGTGAACTAGCGGACTTCGGGATGAACGTCCCCAAAGGCTGGTGTTATTCTGATATTCAGTTACTAGAGAGTAAGAGTAAAACTAGAACAATGGGTTAAATGATGAACTAGTGTAATGTAATTGCACTCTATTTCTTGCATGATATAACAAAGATGTAACTTGTTAAAAGATTTCCAATTATGTTGCGGCCAGGTTACACGATTCTTGATGATTGATTCATGGACTGTAACTCTACTTATGATCATGTGTTTGGAAGTGGAGATGTGATGTCATTTCTCGGGGTCACCGTGGTTGGTTTGCTTAAAACGAGTTGGTCAAGCGGATGACACTCGGTTTAGGTAAATTAACGCAGCAGACCCCACAGTCTGCCTCCGTTAATATACTTTTAACAGAGGCGGACGGCTTATGTCAGCCTCCGTTAACCATTAATGGAGGTGGCAGGTGGTGACAGCCCTGTCCATCTTCTGTATTCCACCACAGTAGGTCTAGTTCTTAAATTGTAGGGCTCGTGGCAGACCTTGTCTAGTTCATCTATTGAGATTGTTAGGAAGGTTGTGCCCCAAAATAAACAGTTTGATATACCCTTGATTTTGTTTTAGTATCATATACCCCCAACAGAAACCCTCTCTCATACCTACACCCTTGTTAGAAACTCTTAGTTCTTACTCATATCACTTCTCGTTCCCCGTGGATTCGATAACCTTGGAATACTCCTAGGTGAAAGCTACTCTGATAGCCATATGCTTGCGGTTAATCCTGTTTGCCACCTCTGGTGTCAACAAGCTTTCTGGCGCCATTGCCGGGGACGGTAGCTGATTTTTCTGAGTTTAGAGCTAGGAATTCTATCCTCATCTTCATTCTTGTTTTATTCCATTATGGAACACATTTCTATATACCAATTCGCTGCCCCAAAAAACACGCGATTGGAACCACCTTCTTCATCTAAACCAATCCTTGCCGATAGCTATCAACTACGCCCTAGTTTTATAGCTAAGGTTCAGGAGTGTATCTTGGCTGGAAACGAGAAAGAAAGCCCATATACTCATCTACGCGAATTCGAGCAGGTGTGTTCATGCTTGCATATTTTAGGTGTCAATGTTTTGATGACCGACTAGTAAATCTAGTACCGTGCTGCTCTAGGAAATCGATGGTGGCACTCGAGACATGGGGAATTATACTGGTTCAGGCCGGAGCCCTACGTCCAGTCTCAGAGGGATTCAAGTTCGTGTTCCTCGGTTCAAGTGCTCTGAGGGCTTACAACGGGGGCGCTCGTAAGCGTGAGAGTGAGAGAGTGAGGGAGCTCCTAGCCTACTATCGGGAGTCAGATAGAAATCCGCCTAGATCGGATGCTATGAGTTCCATGCCTTAGACTGAGGCCTGGCTCCCCTTATATACCTTTGGGGGCCGGGTTACAATTGAAAGGGATAGACCCCCTAACCTGAGTGGTTGAGAGACTGAGATGAAGGGGGTAGTTGGCGATTGCGGTTTATGGGCCCTTCACGTCTTGTCCCAGCTTCTGTTGCATGTCCCGATGTCGTCGAAGTCTTCTTGTCTTCCACGCCAAGGCATGGGGCGCTGTGTGGCACAGTGCAGGTCATAACCATTGTCCTTGGCAATATGGCGTCCATTGTGTCCGTCGTCCTTGCGCCCGTTGTCCCAGGGAGGGCAATGCGGTGTGGTCATGTGAATAGGGCAGTCATCCCCTGTTGGTCGTTCATTGTCCCAGCCGGGGCGGCGCTGCCCTCAACCTCCTACGGGCGGGTCGAGGGCCCTTTGGCCTGGCTTGGCTTGGTGAGGACCACTCCTGGTCGTGAGATCCATGCTTGAGGTAGGTGCGATCGTACACTTGCCCTTCGAGTCAGGTGTGGGCCGATGGCCTGTCCCGTATTCTGACGTCGCCTTGGCACGGGGTGGTTTTGCTGACTTTGCATGGGAAGCGGTCCAAAGGATGACGCTTCGCCCCTAGACCCAGCGGTCCCGAGGGTGGTCGACGCATCCCAGGACCCCGCGGTCCGTCTGGTGGTCGTCCTTCTAAGGCCAAAGCGAGCGTGTATAGTGTGTATGTTTGTTAGTATTTTTAAGTGTGATATAGAATAAAGTAAATTCTGCAAGTGCACAGATATACCATTGTAGCATTTCACCGGGAGTATTCTATGTATCGTTATTTATATTTTCCCACAGGGAAGAGTATTAGCAAGAGATTGATAGTACTTATACATATGATGGATCAAGAACTAAACACTTACTCTAAGCAGGGGTAAATCAAAAGATAGATAAATGTATATGATAAGCATAATTTTTAGAGAGACTCCATAAGATAGCAAGAGAGATTGCCGGTGTTTCGAGTCACTAACTAGTAAATTTCTAGATTGCGTGTCTGGCTCGGATGGTGTGCTCGGAGGACATAAGGGTTTATACTGGTTCGGGAAGAACGTCCCTACGTCTAGTTTGTTGCTGCCCGTGTTATCGGCACTGAAAGTTTGTAATAGGGGTTACAAATAGGCGAGAAAGGGAGGAGGTCCCAAGTCTCTCTTTGTGTGTGGGCTGCTAAGGCGTGTTTGGGTGTGTAGAGATGTGTTCAGATGTCTTAGGCGTCTAAGGTGTATCGAGCCATGTTCAGACAAGCCCGTCATGGGGCGTCCTGCTTCCCCTTTTATAGACGAAGGGGAAGAGCAGGTTATAGAGAGAAAGAGGAAGAAAAGTCAAGGAGAAGAAGGCCTCTAGGCCTGCCGAGTCATTCTTCTCTTTTATGCGGGTCCCGCCGACACTATAGATGGTGATAGGGACGGCTCCACGCCGAGCTCCTATTCACCGCTAGTGCCACACCCCGGTGTCATCAGCTGGTGTGGCATCCCATCCTGTCCCTCCCATTGCAACGAACGGGTAATTTTGCTAGTGAAAGAAAAAAGAGGAAAAGAAAAAGAAAAAAGGATGGAAAATTTATCTGATCTCTATTTTTATCTTTTTCTATCTGGATCAGGATTCTTATTCAGTACACTTAGGATCGGAGAGATCTATTTGGATTAGGATTCCTAGCTATTTTGATTACCTCAAGAACGTGTGTCCATGACGTGCATTGTAGATAGATGACAGAGACAATTTTCATGTTTACAGAGTTAGTTAGGGGAGGCAGACAAAAAATGGGAAAGAAATTTTGGCTCTTTAACATTAAAGTATATAGATATAGATATGTATTTACTTGATTATCAACTATATAAAACATACCTATGTACTTATAGGGTTGATATATAATGGGTCTCTCTTTATGTAAGGCTCTTTATTAATTTGTTGGCGACATTATATTGTCATCACATGCTAGTGTTCCAAAAAGGAATGACGACGTCCGAAATCCTTCACACACACAGGCACGATTGTGCGTGCGTGCATGTGGCCGTATTGCATGGCGTTTCTGATGGTGATGTGAACGTACATGCATGCGTGCGTGCATGACCGCCGGTACGTACGTAAGTATACCGCACCGCCAGCATGGATGTGAGATGAGATCGATGACGGCGATGATGGAGTTGCATGTATGCACTTTGCATTTGCAGTAATGCTAGCTACACTACTGGAGACGGCGTCTTTGCCGAGGGCTAGACCGGCACTCGGCAAAGAAAAGCAGCCGTCACGGCGCCGGCGCCTGGGACGGAGTCTTTGCCGAGGGCCATCTCCGGAGGCCCTCGGCAAAGAATTATTCTTTTTTTTAAAAAAAAAACTTTGCCGAGGGCCTCTAACCATGGCCCTCGGCAAAGAAATGTTGTAGAATTTTTCCAAAAAATCTTTGTCGAGGGCAATGGGACGGCCCTCGGCAAAGAATTATTCTTTTTTTTTGAAAAATCTTTGCCGAGGGCGCCCCCGCAGGCCCTCGGCAAAGAAATTTTAATTTTTTTTAAAAAAAATCTTTGCCGAGGGCCTCCAACCATGGCCTTCGGCAAAGAAATGTTTCAGAATTTTTCCAATGAATCTTTGTCGAGGGCAATGGGACGGCCCTCGGCAAATGACCCTTCTTTGTCGAGGGCCTTGGTCATTGCCCTCAGCAAAGAGGTAGAAATTTAAATTTCTTTTTGTTTTTTGCATTCCATCGACACAAGCATTTCATATATATACATATATATATATCAATCATCACATATATATATATACATATATCACACAGAACCCATTTTCTCACAATATATGACAACCATAATTGTGAACCACAAATCACAATATATTACAACGACAAGTCACATGTTCATCATCATTCACATGTTTATTACGACAAGTTCATGAAATCCAAGCACAAGTCAGAACCATAAACCACAAATATTACAATAAAGTCCAACCACATCACCTAGCACTAGTCCTCATCAAGGTAGCCTATGAGACGGTGGTGAAGAAAAGGCGGGATCACCCGGTGACGCACTACCGGGATGATTGGAACCCGCGGACGGAGGCTGCACAAAGGAGCAGAGATTGCATGTGTGAGTAATCCGGGAAAACAATTTTGGAACTTAGAGATTGCATCTAGTAATCTAGGAATACAAAAAGATTAGACTCAATTAAAAATTTCGACAGCACCTCCCCTGCACGGGGAGGTTTCCAAAACCTGCAAGAAATAACGACACGAACGCCGACATCCACAACAGCACGAACGCCGACATACATGCAAAGCACAAGCGAAAAGTGAACTTTCATACTTACAAGAGTACCTGCAGGAGTAGGAGGTGGAGGAGCTGAAAACTGCACAGGTACACCCGATGCTTGCCCAAGACTTTGCATGATCACCATCATCTCCGCCATCTGCTTCTGCGCGGCCTCGAACGAGACCTGCTGGGCCTGCAGCTGTGCGGTCAGTTGTTTTCCTTAGGTATGAGAATGAAAACTTTATCACACTCGACCTCTCTAGTATAGAACAGTGGGTGTTATTGACATGATAGTTTCACAATTCTTGTGGCTTTGAGCAATCAGATGGCCTCACCTATTATGTAAATATATATAGGACTATTAGCATAACAGGAATGAATGTAAGACTCAAGTACTGCTTCGGTGCTTCCAGAAGCACCAATAATTTTGGTTGGTAAAGGATCCCGAGATCACTATGGGGCAAATATCGTAAGCCTGTAACGAAGGGAGCACAGATAGCACAACTGAAGGATGACACAGGGAAAGTGATTCATTTTAAGTGAGCTTAAGCACACTAGGAAAATTTGAGTCATGCAAATACATGCTAGAATTTATTGTAAAATATAAGCATACTTCAAGTTATTACCCCTTCAAGATCACTCCAAGGAGGCTTTCCATCGAACATCTCTATGATGGTGCAGCCGAGACTCCATATATCAACAGCGAGATTTGCTCCTTTGATATCCCTGCAAGTGTATATTTTCATTGCCTTTTACATAAATGACACAAACTGAAAGCAGATGCATTAGTATATAGCAATCAAAACCATACTGAGAGGTGCGATCCATGTTACTCTTTTGAAAACTTTTGTTTGAGGTTGCTCAGCTTTGATACACAAGCTATGCTCTCCACCTTTTCATATATTCGCCTAGGTGAGCTAAGGCATTGAATAAGATGGCTTGAGTTTTATTTCTGCTCATGGTTGTCAACAAAGTTCCTATTTTTATGTACTTTCATGAGTACTCTTTTTTTAAAAAAAATGAGACCATAGCTCCTTCATCTCCCATCCTATATATGTTCAAATGACCACAGAAACGATAAGGTATCATGATAAGGGATGACCAATATAACCAACACTCCAACAGTGATGCATTTGGATCTCGGATGCAATAACCAATTTGCATACCAAAGTCTAGTAAGCCAACATAAGAAAGAACATAGCGACATGAACTAAAAGAGGCAAATAGCATGGAGATCTATGTGAGAAAAATTATACAAATAAGTATTTTGTGGGAAAGTTTCTCCTAAAAAGTTTTGTGTGGGAAAATCTAAAATTGTGAAAGTTTACTAGAAGCTCCTAAGCAAGACAGAAGAACTAGGAACCAAGCCACAAGTCAACATACCAGTTGACCTGGCACAAAAAAAATGCATTTGAACAATGACAGGGATTTGCATACCTATGCATAATCTTTTGGCCATGCAAAAATGCTAGACACCTTAGAATATGGCGGGTGAAGTTGCGAATAACTGATTCTGTCATTGCTCCATAATGTTGTTTGACATACTTATTAATTGAACCCGGGTGAACGTATTCCAGGTAAATGTAAAACGATCTTCAATCTGCAAGACTCCCCAAAGATTACATGATGAACTAAAAAGAAGAGTCCTTTTTCGTTGACTTCTGTCCAGAACAGGTGAACTGTAGGGCAATAGTAGTAGATGTCTGTTATGAGCAATTGTCAACCGCTCGAAAATTCAGTTGAAACAAACATTCTAGTACAGAGACAGTCCCAATCCCTTTGTTCCTACATTTCCACATCTCAATAAATGCTAAGGATCCCCGAATAATCATAAACGCCTTTCAACTACTAGCTGAAAGTAACATCTCAACCGATTGTTGGAACTACGGAATCATACTACAATGCCAATTGCAAATTGACTGCAAATGTAGCACTTCCCCTACACACGTGAGTAGAATCTACAGGCAATCAAATCGAGCCATGCTACACATACAGTCATCCATGCGATCGAATTGAATTCAAATTAAATTGGGCGAAAAGAAGAAAAAGGCGATTTATTTTGGAAGCAGAAAACACCGCACCTGGCATGAAGGCCATCCTGTCGCCCACCCATCGGCGATCCCGAGCGGGTCCGGCAGCTCGGCGAGGGCAGCGGCAGCGGTGCAGGACGGGGCGAGGACGCAGACTGGCGGCTGCGCGCGCCGCCTCCCCGGAGCTGGCGGACTGGAGATGGGGGTGCCGACCGCAATCTGATGGCCTCGGAGGCGGAGGAGCGCCCCTCTGCTGCGCGGGGGAGGAGGAGGAGGACCTGTCGGAGACGCTGCTGTCGATGCCGAGGTCCCGGCTCGACGTCGATGCTGCCAACATCGACGTGGCGCAACTTCACGGGCGCGCGTGAGCTTGGGCGGCCCGGGTGGTGGGCGCGGGGAGCGCAGCGGCGTATGAAATGTGGGCGGAATTTTTGGTCCAGCCACTGGCCGATTTAGGGTTGGGCCCTTTGCCGAGGGCCCAGATATCTGAGCCCTCGGCAAAGATTTTTATTTTTTTTAAAAATTTTCTTTGCCGAGGGTCATTGGCCAGGCCCTTGGCAAAGATCCCCTTTGCCGAGGGCCTCCCTTTGCCGAGGGCCAGGCTAGGCCCTCGGCAAAGATTTTTTTTGTTTTTTGAACCCAGTTTTTTTGTGGTACTATAATACATTATTGAAAACTCAATTTTAAAATTTGGGCCAATTTTGACTTTTTTGATATATTTCCCTAATTTATTTATTTTCGTTGATTTTTTTCGAATATTTCAAATTTGAACTGCAGGTGGATGGAATAATGCAATTTAGTGATTCAAAAAATGATTTTTTGAATCACTAAATTGCATTATTCCATCGAATATTTCAAATTTGAACTGCAGGTGGATGGAATAATGCAATTTAGTGATTCGAAAATGATTTTTCGATTCACTAAATTGCATTATTCCATCCACCTGCAATTCAAATTTGAAATATTGGAAAAATCAACGAAAAGAAATAAATTAGGGAAATGTATAAAAAAAAGTCAAAATTGGTCCAAATTTTAAAATTGAGTTTTAAATAATGTATTATAGCACCACAAATAAATTGGGTTCAAAAAACCAAAAAAAATCTTTGCCGAGGGCCTGGCCAATGGCCCTCGGCAAAGAAAATTTTAAAAAAACCTTTGCCGAGGGCCTAGCCTGGCCCTCGGCGGAGGGGATCTTTGCCGAGGCTTGGCCAATGGCCTCGGCAAAGAAAAAAAATTTTAAAAAAATCTTTGCCAAGTGCTCGACGGCGGGCACTCGGCAAAGATCGACGCCAATGGTCAGCCGTGACCCATCCGGCTATATTTGCCGAGGGCCCCTCGGCAAAGATTTATTTTGCCGAGGGCCGTTTCTTTGCCGAGGGCTCCTGGGTCTGGCCCTCGGCAAATGGAGCCTTTGCCGAGTGCCCAAGATCTAGCCCTCGGCAAAAGGATGGGTTTCCAGCAGTGCTAGCTGTGGTCACAGGATACGATGTACGTGCTGCGTACTGTGTTCTAGCTACCTAGGGCAGGCACTTGATGATCACCAAGAGTAAGCATAGATCTAATTTTCAGGAAAAATTGGTATGAGTTTCATATATACTTTTAAGAGTTAAAATGAAATATCTATGAAATTTATGAAGTTATTATTTAGTTTTTTTTTGGGAAAATCCGTGGTTCTAACATATTATATATATCGATCACAATTATATATAAAGATCACAACTAGCTAGCAGGAACAAGCTAATATAAGGGAAACCTGCACCTGGTTTTGCTCGTTGGTCGCCATTTGTAGCAGGAAGTAGTGAGCGGCCAATCAAGATTTGAGGAGAGATAGAAGAAGGATAGCTAGCTAGAGGAGGTTTGGTGCCAGGTTATACGTACCAAGATATGGTTGCATGCATGTACAAAGAAGTTGAGGTCCACTCCCCGATATATATGCACAAGTCACCCTCGTTTCGCAAACATGCACTAGGGGTGCACCAGATCAAGTGATCGACGCGTAACTGCAAACACACACCAGACATGCACAAAGATCAAGTGATCGACGTGTAACTGCTGGATGACAAAAGCTAAGATTTGAGATACGAATGCATGCACGCACGCACACGTCTGGTGCCGGTATGCAGTGTTGCAGGGCATGTGTGGTAGGCAGAGGCAGGCAAGAAGGAGCACGATACTCACAAGAGATTCTCATCAGTACCTTCCAACGTTAACCCAATCACACATGCATATGGTGGTGTTGCGCTGCTGCATCATCTAGCCTGACACAACAAGATGAGCAAGTCAAAGTATCAAAAAGTTCTATAATTCTTCGGTCCGGGAACAATTCAAAGACGAGAATGAAAGTCCTTTGTTCCAGATACCATGTCTTCTACTGCCAGTTCACGCAAAGCAGAAGCTCCTAAGTTTTAGCTGATGTATGTTTCCTGGTCATTTAATGATTGTCAGAAGCTACACTAATTAAGGGGGTGTTTGGTCCCATGACTAAACTTTTAAGTCCCTGTCACATCAGATGTTTAGATACCAATTAGGAAGACTAAATATATTAATACAGACCTACGGAGGCGGTTGTTTTGCCCGTCTCGGTTAACACATTAACAGAGGCGGACGTCTTAAGAAACCGCCTCGGTTAATGCCTATTAATGGAGGCGGTCTCCGTAATACATTAACTGAGATGGTTATTACTTGCCGACCTCTGTTAATGATTTTCTAGATTAAAAAATAGTTTCCGCCATTTGATTCGAATTCAATTTGAATTTGAATTCTATTTCCGTGATTTGAACACGCATACAAAGCAGAAAATACGCATGTAGAGCATAAACATATATCACATTCATTTGTGCGTCGTCCTTATCGTACCATGAACCAACGTTCGAGTTACATCAATGTCACATATTTGCATGTGAAACTAAGATCTCCGCTACTCTAATTTCTCTAGTCCAAAGAGGTCCAGCAACTTGTAATCCGAGACGCATAGCTTGGTGGTCCAGTTTCTGATGCTCTCCTACTTCTCTTCATACGCTAACTTGCTCTCCTTGTTGAAGAACGTTCTCCCGACATGCACGCAGTTGTGCGAGACGAATGAACATATGTCCACTATAGTTCGAGTGAAGTTCTTTTCGTTGACCCTTTCTCTTTGTTAAAATTCTCTATTAATAGAGGCGGTTGGCTAAAGGCAACCGCCTGATCGAGGCGCAACTGCCTTCGTTAATCATGCATTAAAGGAGACGGACGCTTAAAGTGGCCTGCCTTTGTTAATTGTGAACCGAGGTGGGCGCCGAATCGTCGGCCTATCCACTGGTTAACGGAGGCGGCTGCCCAGCGTGGCGTGACCACCTTGGTTAATAAAAGGGCACCGTCTCGCAAAATCATTTGTGAGTGGCAGTTATCAACCGGCAAGGATATTGTGGTTTTCGTTACGTAGTGAATACATGTACCCTACTAATATTAATATTTTTTTGTATGGTTATTAAAATCTTGGATAACAATGTCCGTACAAGCAAATCTACCAGCCTACCACGCAGCACGAAACGCAAATATCAAACTGCTACGAATTAGGATCAAGGCTAAAGGAAAACCCTGAGCATGCGACCTTCCCATTGCTCCTAGAATAGGCAAAGTATGGTTACACCCTTGTACCCCTTGTGGACTTGTCTTGCAATCATCCCATCCCATCCCACCTTCCCTTACACCCCCACAGAGCAATTGCAAATCGAGTCTGTGACGATGGCGGACGAGAGACGATGAGTGGATGATCTTGATAGGTTCCTACTCTCCCTGCACTTCCACTAGCGGGAAAACCCCATGCTCGACTGCCGGATGGGAAAAAAAAATCTCGACCCAATATCAATTTATTTATCATCATCACCGTGAGCGAGCACGTCTCATCGCCCCACGTACCGTACCACAGCTAGCAACTGCTCAACTGCACACAGTGCACGCCACTGTATGCATGAGATAGTGAGATCGAGATGCGATGAGGCGATGGAGCTGCATGCATGCACTTTGCATTGGCAATAAGTCCAGCTAGCTAGCTGTGGTCACACTCACACAGGATATGAACGATGATGATGATGGGATACGGCGGGATCCGAGGGATGTTGTTGTAACTTGTAACTGCCGCACACGCCTCCAGCGCCTGCGTCACTGCTATAGCTCGCCGATCGGTGGTGACCACACCCAAGGACACGTACGCGTGCGTGCGTTTGTGCGTGCTCTGCTCCTGCTCCGGCCGGTGAGGAGGCCGGCGGCGGTGTTATAGTTGGCTCTCCATCGTGTGCTGTTGGCCTCCTCTGTCCACACACCGTATCCACGCAGCCACCGGCGATCTTGTCCGGGTGCCACCTCTGCGTATGGGTTACTGGTTTACCTGCATATAGGAGAAATTTTCTTCGTTAATTACAACACATATGTGGCATCGCCTTATTTATCTCCTAATCAATTTCGCTTCTGTAGAACAGTCCGCAAAGCTAGTACAGCCGTTACTAATGGGAGTTCTGTTAACCAGTCTCTGTCATCTCAACCTGGAGAATTTCCGTTTTCTAAATCTACTATTGTTAACCAGTCTCTCGTCATCTCAACCTGGCCTTTTGCCGTGCGAGTGCCGTAAAAACACTCGCAAAAAGGACACGTGGCAAATTTCTGCATTTCGGGACTAAAATGGCTTCTTTGCCGAAAGTGTCTCGCTGTGACATTCGGCAAACAAGCCAACATTTGTACGCTTCGGGCCAGTCTTGGCCGAGTGCCGTAATAAAACATCGAGCAAAGAGGACACGTGGCAAATTTCGCATTATTCTGGTACTAAAATGGCTTCTTTGCCGAGTGTTCAAGCTGTGACACTCGGCAAAGAAGCCAATATTTGTATATTCTCGGCGGTCTTTGCCAAGTGTCCGGTATTTGACACTCGCAAAGAAGGCAGGTTTGCCGAGTGCCCGGATTTGACACTCGCAAAAAGGGCAGGTTTGCCGAAAAGTCGCGGATTTGACACACTCGGCAAAACAACCAGGTTTGCCGAGTGTCCGGATTTAACACTCGACAAAGGAGGCAGGTTTGCCGAGTGTTAGGGCGGGACACTTTCGGCAAACGCGCCGTGATCGCCTCCACGCCACGTCACGTTACTTTTTTTTCACCGAAGCGCCAATTTCAGCTCTCGGTAAAGTATTTGTCGAGTGCCCGATAGAAAACACTTTCGACAAAGAAATGTTTACCGCACTCAGTAGGTGTGTCGTAGTGTTGTTACACTCGGCAAAGCCTTTGCCGAGTAGTTTTTTGGCTTTGCCGAGTGCCTATGGCACACGACAAAAGCCACTGTTTTCGGTAGTGGTTTTGCTTCCTCCTCACTCCTCCCCCCAATGCAATCTAGAGTATGGGCGCATAGCAAACTTGCTTAAACAACACTCACACGAGTATCACTAAGGCACAAACAACGCGCCTTATTTGACTGCTAACTTATGTTTGTTGCTGAGTATGATGTTTTTTTCATCTAATAACAACACCGCATCTTCGTCTACTAGGATTGCAATTTCTTTCTAAACTATTTAGGGTTAGTTTGGCAGGACTCTGGCTCCTCTTGTGGCCAATTTATAAAGTAGAGCTGAAGCTATTTTGGAAAACATTTGTCAAAAAACAGCTCCAAGAGTAGTTTTGTTATAATTTATGCCAAATTGTGAGGAGGAGCAAGAAACCACAATTTTGTGGTTCCACCAGGCTTCTTCACCGGAGCCTTTTCTTGGATGGTCATTTGGCAAGGCTTTTGCCGAAGCCGGAGCAGCTCCACTATACCCCCTCAATTAGGTACTAAACGGTGATAATTACTAATTAGTACTTTATTTACTTGATTTTTCATTGTGATAATTCTTAATGATATCTAAGTAATTTATGGTTAGTATGGACATAAAGAACCGTTGACGGACCATGATAGTCTTTCTGCAGGCATGTCAATATTTGGCAATCTGCCATTGAGGACCGATTGATTATTGTTTTCCTTTTTACTTGATGTCAGGTTTTTGTTGAAAATTTGGATAGAGTGGAGAGGTTGAATCCCTTTTTGCTAGAGGTAGGTTCATATTTTTCTGATACCATTTTTTGGAGGGAAATCGAAGGCACCTCATGTCACTGCTAGAAATATCCACTTCTATGATGAAAAATCTTAATGACAAATCTAGAACTGTCATAGAAGATCGCTTTTTATGACGAATATTTCTATTTCGTCATAGATCGGTAGTGACGATCCTAGAACCCTCTCTTTCTATAACGAAATCAGGCATCGTCACAAAAAACGTCATAGAAGAGCGCGACTCATCTATGATGATCTCCTTTAAAACTATGGCGAACAAGGCTTCATCATTGAACTAATTATACATCTGTGATGAATAATATTCGATCTGTGATGAATGACTTCGTCATAGATCTTCACACGATACTTTCTCCAACCGACGTGTACCTGTGGAGCCTACAGTTACTCATCCGTGACGCTTGCAATTCGTCATAAAAGTCTCCGCTCGATCATATGTCCATGCTATATGTACCTATGGGACCCTTCTCCATCCTACGTGTACCTGTGGCACCTACAGTTACTCATCCGTGACGCTTGCAATTCGTCATAAAAGTCTTCGCTCGGTCCTTAATCCGTCCGACGTGTACCTGCGGGACCCTTCAGCATCCGACCTGTGGGACCCGATGGCTTACGTGTCACATGTACCCGTGGGACCATCTTCCATCTCTATCCAACCCGTGGGACCCGATGGCCCATCTCCATCCGACCAGTGGGACCCGACGGCCCATCTCCATCCGACCTATGGGACCTGACGGCTTGCGTGTCACTTGACGCTTGCAATTCATCATAAAAGTCTCTACTTGGCCCTTTTTCATCTGACCTGTGGGACCCGATGGCTTACGTGTCACGTATACTTGTGGGACCTTTCTCCATCTCCATCCGACCTGTGGGACCCGATGGTTTGCGTGTCACTTGTACCATGTGTGCCATCGGGGTTTAATTTCTCAAAAAAAGGTCTGATACCTGGGAGTCGAACATGGGATCTGGACCAAGGATTGGCTCGTCTTTACCATTGCGCTAGATGCCTGACTGTGCTGACATCTCTTTGGAGTTACTATAGTATCATATTGGCTATGTTATAGGTTGACCTAAATTGGATATATCCCTGCAAGTAGAAACAAATCTGTGCCCGCTGGACTTGCGGCGGCGGCGGAGGCGAAGGATCCCCGGTCTGCTATGGTGGCTCAGGCGTCCTTTTGGTGGAGTGGAGGGGCTCTCTCGGTGGAGCATGGCGGCATTGGTGTCCATGTGATCAGGTGTGTGCCGTGATAGAGGCGGCTTGCAGCCGAACTGTGCCAGTTCATAGAATAAAGGTATGAGTACCTTCTCCTGTGATTATAAGACTCTATTTTCTGTACACGATAAAGTAAAAAACACATAAGGAAAGGCTATTATGTATGAATTTCAATTGAGATCAATGCTTTTGTCACATAAAAAATAGAAAAATAGATCGTCCTATAGTATGATACTTAACAAATGCACATATTAGTGCTTTCAACACTATATGCTTTGTTCTAATGCTATTTTGCCATTGTCCACCTAATGGTCGAAAACTCTAACGGACTTTGCATATTTTTGTCTGCAATGATGGACAGATCCCTGGATTCCTAATGGGAGACCATTCCTCGCCGACGCTCATCGGAGGAGTTGAAGAGTTCATGGATATGGTTAAACAAAAATACCCGGAGCAAAACATCCCTTGCCCGTGTACACATTGTCTTAACTAGGTGGTTAAAACTTGACCGGAGGTGAAGGACGACTTACTTATAAATAAAATGTCACCCACATACACCATATGAATTCATCATGGGGAAGAGGGAGGAGGTAATCGATATTATAGAGCCATCGATGTGCATGGATCTCATCATGATGGTTGGATTACGGAGGAGGAGGAGCAGGAGGACCGCGACGATAACATATTACCAGATTTTGATGATTTAGTTTAAAACATGTTGACATTTGAAGAGTAGATTGGAAGAGTCCCAATGTTTGAAAGAGTGTTGGATGAGTTGAAGCAATCAGCTTTTCTAGATCTATCTTCTCAATATTCTTCTTCCTTGTCGATTGCTCTATATCAAGTCCTACTATCGAGTTAGCAACAACTATTTTGATGCACTATTGGCATTGCTGTCAGATGCATTCCCTAGTAGCAACATTCCAAAATCATGTGAGGAGGCCAGCAAATATATTCGAGACTTGGGACAAGGTTATGAAAGTATCCATGTGAGCAAGAACAACTGTGTGTTGTTTTGGGGTGATCGTGAGGAATTACAAGCATGTCTAAAATGCAAAAAGTCTAGATGGGAGGATGCAGATGGTAGCAGGCTGGTTCCTCATAAGGTTTTGAGGTATTTTCCTCTAATACCGAGGTTGTAGAGGATCTTTGCTGCTCGAAGAACAGTAGCAGACACCAAATGGCATGAGACTAAGTGAGAGAAGAATACTGGTGAAATGAGCCATCCAGCAGACAAGGAGGCATGGTAGGACTTTAATAGAAAGCACCCAACTTTTGCAGATGATCCAAGGAACTTGAGGCTTGCCGTCGCCACAGATGGTTTCAATCCATTTGGCAACTTTAGCTCGACATATAGTATGTGGCCTATTTTTGTAACGCCTCTAAACCTACCACCATGGGAATGTATGAACCCATCGAATTGCTTTATATATGTCTCTCACGATCCCGGGCCCAACCTCTCCGTGAAAGGATTTTGATGTATTCTTGGAGCCTCTTATAGAAGAACTAAAAAGAACTATGGAAGGGTGTCAACACTATTCATGTACTACATCGTGATAATAAGAAAGGCTTTCACTCGCACGCCGCTGCTTTGGTGCATACATGATTTTCCAAAGGTTGAGCACCTTGTCGGGCCGAACTACAAAAGGTTATTATGCATGTATTTATTGTGACAAAATCCAATATCAAGGAGCCTAAGAAAGAAGCTAGGCTACCTTGGACACCGTTATTACCTTCCTAGGGATCACCCTTGAGGAAGAGCATGGATTTTGATGGAAAAACTGAGGACTAAGATACGCCAGAAAAGTTCGCCTCAAAGGAGGTCCTTGAGGAATTTGAGAAGGTGAAAGATATTTGCCTGGTAAGCACGGTGGAAAAAGGAAACGAAAGCGTGAGAATAGCCAAAGATCGATAATAAAAATTTTTCTTGGTGGGGGCTGCCGTATTGGAAGGACCTGTCGCTGCCACACAATCTTGATGTCATGCACATTGAGAAGAACATATGTGATAACATTCTTTGGACATTGCTGAAAGTGGAGGGCAAGACAAAGGACACAATGAATGCTAGGCTAGATTTGCATGAATGAACATAAGACCTCAATATCACGCCGTGCAGTAGGCACCTTGCTTAAATTCCCAGAAGCTCACTATGTCATGACGGAAAAACACAGAGTAAAATTTTGCAAGTTCCTTAAAGGTGTCAAGTTTCTGGATGGTTATGTAGCCAACCTAGCAAAATCCATAAGTGCAGATGGTACCAAGGTAGTTGGCAAGCTGAAAACGCATACTTGCCATGTCCTTCTCCAGAGGATCATACCTGCAGGCTTAAGAAGTTTTGTTCCCAAAGATATATACGAAGCTGTTTTAGAACTTGGGAACTTCTTCAGGCAACTATGCAGTAGAACTCTGAGGAAAAAAGTCATGGAAAAGCTGAAACAGGACATCCCACTCATCTTATACATGCTTGAGAAGATTTTTCCACCGGCCTTTTTCGATGTTATGGTGCACTTGCCGTCCATCTACCTAACGAGGCACTTTTTAGAGGGCGGTCCTCAATTATTATCCTAGCATATTCTTTGGTATGGTCTTCTGTATTGTTTATTTCCTTTAACTTATATTTTCCTGAAGCATATCTACATATTCTTTCTTCTGTATTTGGCGAGTATTTATGTGGCTTTTGTTTTAATATAGCACCCCATCCTAACTCAGATGCATCTATCTTTATAATGAAATAATTATCATATATATATATATATATATATATATTATGCCGTCCTGCCGCGTCGTCCAGGTCAACCGATATATATGTATATATGCCGTATGCCGTCCTGCCGCATCGTCCAGGTCGACCGATCCCCGGCAGGCCGGTTATTGCAGCAGGCAGGGGCGCAGGGCAGGGAGAAATGGGGAAGGTCTCTGGGGACGTCGTGGTGTTCCTCGTCGTCTTCCCTCTAAGCATGAACATCTGCTTCTTTCTCGCGGGCATCCAGTTCGGGCGTTTGCTGGAGAGGGAGGCGGACAACAGCGGCGGCGTCGAATTCACCTGGCGAGGAGCACTCGACAACGTCACCAAGGTGATCGATCGATAGATCATGTCGTCGACGATAGCAATGGCTCCAGCTATCATTGTTTCATAGCCAAAGAAATATTGCTTATATATATATGAAGCAGTACTAGTAGCAGTGTGTGTGTATATATATATATATATATACTGCTAATATATATATATATATATATATATATATATATAAATAAAAGATTCTTCTTCTCTTATATTTGGTTCTGTTCATATTGGTTTTATTTCATTGGCCTTCTTATATTTTTGGATATAGTCTTTAGCTGCTAGCTCTAAATAATAGTTTACTCCCAGAATAGTTCTTGCATATGAAAGAGCTTAATCAATGTCTAAATATTTTTTCCATGACACTCCTCCATCTTTTTCTTTTTCTATTTGCTGAGCAATAACTTCTTCAAATGATATATAAATTCCTAGTGTTTTTCCCCTATATATAACATATATGGCTTTTTTTCTCCATATTGCTAGATGGTTCTTTTGGTTGTATTTTGCCATTAATCATATGAAAATATTCAAAGAAGACTATTTAATATAGCTAGCATACAATCTTTATCTTCTCTTTTATTGTTATATTGAAACCAAAAATTGTCTAGAATGCATTCTTGTATGTCATCTAGAACAATATGGTCTCGAGGCTTAAATTTATAGGTATTTGGTGGAAAAATTCTTAACTTATTATCGGCCCAAAGTCAAAACATTCACCCCAATAGGGCTTGTTCCTCTCTTCATTCCTCGCAAAATAGAAGATCGTAAAAATATATCGACAATGTATTATCTTTGCCTTTTATATGCTCAAATATTACTTTATAACTATTTCCAAGAATAATATCTTCAAATAAAACCCAACGCCTAGTTTAACTTTTCTTACTATTGACTTTATTGTAGTATCTCGCATATAGTTTCACAAATGGTTCTAACTGTGAACTCTTTAAATCCTAGATATAGTCTAAAAGCATTTATTGCATTTATAACAGCTAAAATTTCCTATCCGTATTGTTTATTGCTTTTAACTTATATTTTCCTCAAGCATACCTACATATTTTTTTCTTCTAACTTTGTAGAGTACTTATGTGGTTTTTGTTTTAATATTGCACTCCATCCTAACTTGGATGCATCAGTCTCTATAATAAAATAATTATCATCTAAAGGTAACTCTAGGGTTTTAAGTCTTTGACCCTTTCTTTAATAGTTCTTACTAACTTTATATCTTCTTAATTAAAATGTTTTTGCCTGCTTTTTTCTTAATTTTGCATACAATGGACCAGCTAGCTTAGCTAAATTTTTAATATAATTTCTAGCATAATTTACTATTCCTAAGAATTGCTCCAGGGTTTTCTTATCATTCATGACATCTGGAAATTCTAAAATTTTCTTTACAATATGATCTTGTAAATAAATTTTTCCCTCTCCTATTTCATGACCTAAAAAGTTTATCTTTTCATTACATATCTCCATTTTTCTTTTAGACAATATTAACCCATGATGTTCTACCTTTCTAAAGAAGGTTTCCAGATGAGCTATATGTTCTTTATAGGATTTTGAGAATACTAATAAGTCATCAATATAAACTAATATGAATTTTTGATTTTCATTAAAATATTTTGCATTTTTCTTTGAAATAAAGCAGGGCATTTTTAATCCTAAGGGCATTACTAACCATTCAAAATGACCTTGAGGACATGTGAAAGCAAATCTATTCTATTGATTCTTCTACCATTTTAGTTGCCAAAACCTAGCTTTTAGATCAAATTTTGAAAAATATTTGCTTCCCCTATTCTATTTATCCATTCTTGCTTATTTGGGATATTATAAGCATCATCTATAGTATTATCATTTAGCCTTTTATAATTAATAACCATTCTTGACTTTCCTCTAGCTATTTCAAAGATGATTTCTAACTATAAATGAAGTTGATCTATGAGGACTTCGACTTTCTCTTATAGCTCCTAATTTTAGTAATTCTTCAATATGCATTTTAAAATCTTCTATATCTTTAGGTGTTGCTTCTATAGGACTTATCTTAATTATATAGTCAGATTTATTATGTTAATTTTACATACTATTCCATTCTTGTCCCAATGCTTCATTAGTATTTCTTCTATTATCCAATATCTTCTAATCTTGTTACAATTTTATCTATATCCTTTTAGATTTTATATCTCTATACCAATTAGGTGCTAATGATTGCGATTGATACATTCTATGCATGAATTTGCTATATAAAATTCTTCAATATTTTCACCTAACTCTTCATCTATATGATTATCAGTGACCTTTTCATCAGATCCTTAGAGTTCTAGGTTGGTCTTTCCTGGATTAGAATTTATAGACTTTCCTACTTCTGTTATATATGGAATGTTGTCTTGATAAGGGATAAATGTTATTCCTTACTCATGTATGATTATTGTTTGTAAAGAAAATTGTAAAAATCTTAATCCTAATATCATATCATCATGTATCATAGACAAATCTCTTATTGTAATTTCATCCATTATATATTTTGTGTTATTTATTTGTACCTCAACATCATAAGCTAGTTGATTATGAACCTTTTTATTCCCGACATATCAAAGAGATATTTCGCTTTATCTTGATCTATTGTATGAACTATCTCTAGACATTTTACAAAATATTTATCATGTATAATATTTTTGTACAACTCAGTGTCTACTAACGCTAATATTTTATATGAGATATTAGGCGTTAATTTTACTTTTTACAGTGTACTCTTATTCCTATGATCTCTTTAAATGGTAATCTAACTATATATTTGCTACCAAAGTTTATTATGGCATCTTTTAATTGTATAGCTTTATCATTTTTTCTATTTGATATGGCTTGATCCTTTAACTCGGTCATGCCTCTTTCATTTTCTTCGATCTTATTTACTTCATTGAGCTCTATTTTACTCCTTAGCTCTTCTAACTCAGCTTCTAAGCTATTTATTCTATTCTCCAAATTTCTGACTCTACTTATTAGTAGTTTATCTTCTGATTCTAGCTCTACTTCTTGCCTCCATTTTTGGTTATTAATTCTTAGACATGAAGCACATGCTTGCTTTAAACATTTACTACATGTAAGTCTGTTTTTTCTTGACTAGGGTAAAATATACAAAAAGTACATTCTATATTATAATCACCTCTTCCTTTTATCCAATCATGCTCACAGCCTTCTTGATTCATTAATTCTATTTTTGTTTCTATTGAGCTATCAATATTTTCAGATATTATATCTAACCCTTCCATTGCATTATCTAGATTGCACAACTCTTCATCATCTAAAGAGTCTATAAAATCTTGGTAACTCTCAAAGATTATTTTCTTCTTCATAACTTTCTAATAAAAACTTATTATTAATCTCCCAACGCTCTTCTTCATTTGTAATGTATTCAATATTATTTTTCTCGCACCACTTCTTTAACTTCATGAATCTCTTTGTCTTTCATTTTAACTCATCTTCCGCTTCTTTATCACAACAGTGTGTTTTAAAATATTTATTCTTTAGTTCTCTATCTTTTTTTGATATTATCAAGTCTACATAACTCTCATCTAAAGTAGAGTTCTTTTCTCTTATGGCGCACCATTTACATATCATAGAGGTTTTGTATTCTTCATGAATTTTGCTTAGCTTTTGCTCATAATATTGAATCAATTGTCTAAATTGTCCATTATAAGTAAAGTATTAGACCGAGACTACTTGTTTGAACTTGGTAAAATAATTAAATCCTTTAATTCAAAATATAATAACCAGTGCTCGATACCACTGCTGACGGGGTATCAGATTCACCGAGAACTCAAACGGATTCAAATTGAATTCGAGATCTCGAAAGTTACTATTCACAAACTATTTAAATTCAAATTCACTATTCAAATTTGCGGTTACTATTCAAATTGGATATGAATAAAGGTAACGAGGTAGCCCAACCACTTTACTATTCAAGGATAGAAGCCTCTGCAAGTGTCGCTTTCACGCTGAATATTTTATTGACGCTGGATGAGCGAAAGCGAGTGATTAGCTTATATAAATATTGATATGTCGCTTTATGATTAGTTAAGCTTAGTGCTTAGTGAATATGCTTATGCGATGATTATTTCTAAGGATCTTTTGTAGGTCAAGAGACCAATACTCAAATTCACCCGGTATGCGACTATGCTTGTGACATCCTACTCGGTACTCACCGTATGCATCACTCGGCTCGCTTCGTAACCAAAGCTAGCCCGTCTACTCCTTGCTATCCCCAAATACGAACACACGACTCCAGCCCTATCGCCTCCCCAGTGCAGTTCCACCCAAGGGGAACACTTCTCTGCACAACACACAGGTTCTCTACAAACGCCGCTTATCGTGGCTAACACGAGAACAACACACGCAAAAGGTTTCTCCTCTAGGGTCCCTAGCATAGAGACGCCGCCCCATATGAACGAGCTTGAAGGAAGGCAGGATTAAAACAGAAAGCTTAATTCATTTCCATAGAGCAAGCTTACATACGGCTTTCCCTTTGGGAAACCCCAAGCACTTAGCACAAACCTTAGGGATTACCTTACAAGCGCAGGATGATCACGGGGACCTCCTTTATTCTCTAATTTACAAAGGTGGAGTGATACAATGGTAGGTGGAGTGATTACTACTAATGGTGGATGATCCTCAGAGTGCTTCTGAGATCATGTCTTCATGTGTGTGTGTGGGTGAGAGTTGGTGGAGTGGGTGTCCGAGGATTCGGAGGCTCTTCGATGGTGCTTTGCGATGCGATGATTCTTCGATGATGAATGAATGCGCCTCATCCTCCTTTATAGCATGAAGGAAGTTGCCTTCATTCTTATCTTCTCGAAGGAGCGAGCCTTATCGTCGAAAGAAGCCTTCGAGGCGAAGTCTTCAATTATCTCTTCGTCGCTGTTCGGATACCGGACGGAGAATAATTGTCCGGCTACATTAGAGTGATCAGATATTCCTTTTGCGTTGTCCTCCATCGCAAGCACGGATAGTATCCTTCGGATATTCTTTGGTATGGTCTTGAATGATTGATGTTGCAAACATCAAATCAAAGATCATGGCATGTAATATGTATTGTAATATATATTATCTCTTCCCTACCAAATTGTTGATAACACCTTATCAACATAGGGAGTATATTTCTTTTATATATATTGATATTGAGCTATATATATATATCGCTACTAGTATATATATATATATATATTTGATGGAGGTGGATTGTTGGCCCACAGCTTAGCCTCCCGATCACCGAGATGGCCTCCAAACCACTACAGATAGCCTCCACCACCGAGATGGCCTCCAGACCACCCTTGGTCTCACAGATCACTGCTCATGTCGTTGAACCACTCTAGCTGATCTTGCTGCACCGCTCAAAGCGAGAGGAGCACTTGATGGTCTCGCCGAGCACGCTGTTAGTGTTGCCGACCACCCACAAGCCGTGCAGACCACGTGCACCGGCGTTGTCCATACCCACACACTACTTTGACGGAGTTGGGAGAAGAAGGAGAACAGAGCAAGCACGCATACAAGACAACAAATGTTGGGCCGAGGCCCCGTCTGTGTGATGGCAAATCTGAGCCTCTTTAATCGAAAGTTGCCATACATGTCTATTTATACAACTCTAACTATCTAGTCCATGTGCAACATGCTATGCGCACAAGAATTAGATAACCCGACAGTGCGAAGTGACTCTGCGCCACCCACGCCTGCTCCTACAGCTGTCCGCAGTGAGCCGCAAGGGCGCCGCACCAAGCGGCCATCGATGTCTCACAGCCAGGGGCAAAGTCACCGCCGCCTTCCTTGCTGTGTGTTCACACACGCCAGTGGCTAAGTCGACGCCGCCTTCCTCTCATCGTGGTTCACACAAGGTGGCGATGATTAGCTAACAATCTTCCCTAATCCTCATCGCTAACCCTTGTACCCCCTCCATGCCGATCATCTCCTTCGGCCCATGAGTCGAAGTCGTGACGAAGCGGCTTGGTGAGGACGCTCATGAAAGCTACCGAGCGGTTCACGAACTTCGATGACAATTTGCCCTTCATCAACACAGTCCCCGAGGAAGTGGAACTTTACGTCCGATGTGTTTACTCGGTCGGGCAGAACCGGATTCTTCGCGAGGGCGATGGCGGGGCTGGTTGTCCACCATCGCTGCTGGTGGGTGAGCTTCCACGCCGGTCACTCGCAAGAAATTTCGGCGTGAGCCACACAAATTGGCACGCCGCCATTGGCAGCCGCCACGCGTCTACGCCTCGCACGTAGATAGCGCCACCATCTTTTAGTTTCAGCGACGACCATGAAATTGGGGCTGACCTGTGGAAGACGAGCACACCGTAGGTGCTCCATCGTCTGGTCGATGTCCCCCGCCATGTCCGCATCGGCTGAATACCGTGAGCTACAGCCTTACTTCCGTCGGTCTTTGGGAAGATGATTCTATGATTCACCGCCCCTTGACGTAGCGTAGTAGCCGCTATCAGTAGCCCGAGTGATCCTCTCTCGGGATCCTCCATGAAGCAACCGATGTAGCCCACGGCCGAATGCAATGTCCGCCTCATGTGGACTAGATAGCGCAGACCGCCGACGATGCTTCGATAGAGTGTTGCATTCACCTTCGCCGCAGTCTGGGCCTTCGCCGCCTTTTAGCCGCCCTCCATCGAGTCAAGCATGGCTTCCACTCCACCATGCCGCTCCTCTCCAACAGCTTGGAGGCATACGCTTTGTTGAGCGTGAGTTCCTCCTTCCCCTCTCACCTTGATGCCAAGGTAGTAGGAGAGAGCGCCGAGATCGCTCATTCGAAACGAGCTGCCATCTCTCGCTTGAAGTCATTGATATCCTCCGTCGACGCTGCTACCGGTGATGATTAAGTCATCCACATACACGCCAACCACGAGCTCTTCCTTCCCCGCCATCGCAGTAGAGCGTGTGCTCGCCTTCCTCCGTCTTCGGATCGCCATTATAACTCCCCGTAGTGTTCACCACACCGTAGGGAATGCTCTAGCCTTAGTCTTGGAGTGGTTGGGACCACAAGAAGATGTCCTGCTCGCCACGGAGTGCTCGGCACCCGTCTCAAGTGGTCGCCACCACTGCAGTAACCTCCCTGCTCTACTCCCGGTGTGCTCGGCATCCTCCAAAAGTGTTCGACACTCCTCCTAGAGTGCTCGGCATCCTCCTGAAGTGCTCCAGATCGCCTGTGCCCAGTGCTTCGACTTTCACACCGGAGTGCTCGGCGCGCCTCCCGGAGTGCGTGGCACTGTTCATGGCTGCCTCCACCACCGTGGATGACCAAGTGCTCGGCGACGAAGGTTTTGGGGAAGCCTCCTGCTTCCCTTTGCTCGATCTGCTCCAATCCCAAGCCGCCTCCTCGTTGAACACAACATCGCGATGAGATACCACCTTGTCTCCGCGTGGGTCATAGAGCCGCAGACGCTTTGGTACCCTCCGCGACAGCCCAGAAACACCATGGATGCGCCTCGCCCTCCAAATTTTGGTGAGGTTTGGCTTCGCTCTTCGACGACATGGCCGATCCAACCTGAATGTCCAGAGGAATGACACGCTCGCTTGCTCCTGCATTCAAGCTTCGAACGGCGTTTTGCCCGTTAGGGCCTTGGTTGGAGTACGGTTGAGGATGAACACCGCCGTGGTCACCGCCTCTCCCTAGAACTTTGCCAAAGATCCCTTTGGCCTTCATCATGGATCGGGCCATGCCGACCAATGCTCCGTTCGTTCTTGCCGCCCCACCACGCCATTCTCTTGTGGCGAGTACGGGCGCGGTGTGATGTTGTCCCACACCCCGATCCGTGGCAAAGATGTAGCAAACTCCACCAAGTGAATTCACCACCCCGATCAGTCCTCAAGACACGGAGCTTCTTGCCGCCTCGGCCTCACGCTGCCTTTGAACTTCTTGAATGCCACCGCCGCTTCGTCCTTGCTCGTCGAGAGTTGCAGCCACATGTAGCGACTACAATCTTCCATGAGTAGGAGGAAGTACCACCGACCACCGCATGTAGCAAAGCGTGATCGGCCCGTGAGGTCGCCGTGAACTAGCTCGAGCTTCTTCAAGATACTTGGCCGCCTTTGGGAAAGGTAGCCTCCTCTTCGCTTCCCTGCAAACGGTACATCACATAGCTCGCCTCCGTGTTTGATGTGGGGTAGCCCTCGGACCATCTTCCCCCACCACTGCAAGCGCGTCAAAGCCGAGATGTCCGAACCGGGCATGCCACATCCACGGTTCCTCGGAGTGCCTTGCCGCCAGTAAAACCGGTACGCTCTACCTTAAGGTCGAGCAGTACAACCGGTTCAGGACCTCTTCACCTTGGCGAGAAGTCGCTGCTCCGATCTCTCGATCCTCGAACGCCGCCCTTGATTAGAACCTCGCTACCGCTGGCCATCCGGCTACCCAATGTCGATGATATCGAGCGCAAATTGCGGATGTAGTATACATCCGTTAGAGCGCAGCGCTCCCTGCTCGCATCTAAAGATGATGGTGCCGCGCCTTGATAGCCACCCTTGAGCCATCACCAAACTTCACCGCATCCGCAACATCGCCATCGAGCTCGGAGAAGGGATCCTTGGAGCCCGTCATGTGGTTACCGCACCGAGTCCATATACCACCGCTGCTCACCTCGTCGATGCCCACATGCCCGAGGTGAACTTGGGCGTGGGTTCGTCGAGGTTGACGATCTTCGTGGCCTTCCTAGGTCCTTCCACCGTCGCTGCCTTTTCCCTCTTCATGGCCTCGACGTCGTGTAGTGCATGTAACGTCACCATAAGGATAGTGGCCTCATCCTCATCATCGCCTTTTCGCCAGTGAGCCTCGAGCCTTCGCTCCTTCTTGCGATTTGGGCACTCCGTGCTAAATGGCCCATCTTCCCGCAATAACCGGCGGGCATTGAGTCGATTTGCTTCTTCTCCGGCGAAGCCCCGCCGCGTGCTTCCCCTTGCCACCGCGACCGGAGGAGGCCGCTTTCCTGAGTTTCGCCGAGCAGCCCACTCCTCTTCCGCCGCCAGGAGTTTCCCGCTGTCCTTCGTTGTTTTGCCCCGCCTTCAGCGCCGTCCCACCACCCGCAGACGGCTGCCACATCCTCAATGGTGAGGGTGGATAAGTCCAAGATCGCTCTCTATGGAGAGAGCGATCCGGATGTACTTTGTCGGGTGACGGAGGGAGGAACTTGAGACCGCCTCTTCGCCGATGGTGACGCCGCGGGCTCTTCAACTTTGCCGATGAGCGCCTCGCAGCGGAGGGAGAAGTCCTCCACTGCTTCACCATACTTGAACTTGAGGTTTGCGATTCTCGCTCAAGCCGGGCTGCCGCCTTCTTTTGCGCTGGTTCGGAACCGACGCCAAGATCGCCGCAATGGCCTCCCCCTCCTCCTTAGCCGAGCCTTTCGTCCCCAACGGTTCCTCAGATTGCCGCAGACAAGCAGCGAGGATAGCCTCCAACGCCGACATGTCGCCTTCTTCCACGCCGGTGCCCTTGTCAACAGATTCCGCAGCCGCCGGACTCGAAGCTTGACCTTCATGGTCACCGACCACTCTCCATAGTTAATGCGAAGTCAATGCCGCCAAGTGGTGCCACCGACCTCCCGCACCGCGGCAAACAACTACATCCGGTAGTGGTCAAGCAGCCACGACAAAGCACGCCGCCCGCCTCAACTCAAATCGCTCATCATCGCCATCGTTAGAATGGCGATGGCGCTTTGTACAGCTCGATACCACTTGTTAGCCCACGCTAGCCTCCCGACCACCGAAATGGCCTCTAGACCACTACAGATAGCCTCCGCACCACCGAGATGGCCTTTTAGACAACTACGAGATAGCATCCGGATCACCGAGATGGCCTCTGCACCACCCTTGGTCTCACAGATCACCGCTCACGCCAGTGAACCACTCTAGCCAATCTTGCCGCAGCACCGCTCAAAGTGAGACGAGCACTTGACGGTCTCGCTGAGCACGCCGCTTAGTGTTGCCGAGCACCCACTAGCCATACGTAGACCACGCATTATCAGCGTTGTCCGTACTCCACACACTACGGACGGAGTTGGGAGAAGAAGGAGAACAGAGCAAGCACGCACAATACAAGACAACAGCGTTGGCCGAGGCCCCGTCTGCGGTGATGGCAAATCTGAGCTCTTTTTATCGAAAGTTGACATACATGTCTATTTATACAACTCTAACTATCTAGTATATGTGCAGCGCCCATGTCTTGTGCACAAGAATTCAGATAACTTGATGTACTGACTCTCGCCGCCGTGAGCTCGTTCCTTGAAGGTCGCAGTGAGCCGTCAGCGCGCGTCAGACCGCAGCGGCCATCGTATCACAGCAGAGGGCAAAGTCGGCGCCGCCTTCCCTTGTTGTGTTCACACACAAAGCAAAGCGGCTAAGTCGACGCCGGCTTCCTCTATTATGTTCACACAAAGTGACAGTAGATTAACTAACATGGATTGCATTGCAGCCGAGGGGCGTGATCAGCGTGGGGCCGTGGGGTGGATCCGGCGGGCAGCCCTTCTACATGCGCGGCGCCAGCGCTCCTCGCCTTCGTAGCATCGTCCTCTACCATTCCGGCGCCATCCACCCGTCGCCTGCGATTACACCTCGCCGGCGACTATGAGGGGCCGCCGCCCCGGTGGCTGGTCCGTGGGGCCTCCCGCATTCCTACGGCTCCAGAGGAGTTCGTACCGAGGTACCGTACCGACCGCCCAGATAGATCACCTTTTCTTGCAATCCTTGTATGCATTTCGGTTGGTTTGCAAAGTTGCGCAAACCATATGAGAGTACGCTGGGTTGATTGACATGCATCTGTGAATTCTGTGCAGATCGACCTGCCTTCAGGTGAGCACACACCACAGTGGAGGGGACGACGGGGCACTTCGCGAACGTCCTCGGCGTGGTGATCACCTCGCTGACGTTCCGCACCAGCTCCGGCAGAACGTACGGGCCGTACGGCAGCGTGGCCGCAGGGTCGCACTACTTCTCCGTCCCGGCGGCGGACGGCACCTGCATCGTCGGCTTCTGGGGAAGCTCCGGCTGGCTTCTCGACGCCATTGGGGTTTACATGAAGCCTTCTTGCTCATCATCATCATCAGACACGGCGACTCCTGCCAGCAAGAAGGTGAAGGCTGTTGCAGGCGTTCCGGCGGCATAAGAACCAAGGTGGTCAGCAAAGATGTAACTATCCGATGATAGTTACAGCTATCGTAACTTCGAGTTTAATTTGTAGTGGGGCCATGTTGTCCAGTGCTACGAGGGCTCCTGTAGTGGCCTGGATGTTTAACTTGAGATTGTTCGGTTGGACTAATCAGGGATTCCATGGACCTGCTGGCAATGTTGCCTTCGGTCACCATCACCTGTTCCTACTTTTTTCTCAGTTCGGGCCTGCTGGTCATGTGACCTTCGGCCTTTGGAGAACAAAATTTGTATTGGACGGCCTGCTGACCTTGCTGTATTCGGCCATGGTACTAACGTGATGTTGCTGCAGTTAAATTACTTTGATCAGATTACTTGTCTTGTTAGCTGCTGGATCCATCTGAGAGGGGTAGCTGGTTTCTCTTCCAATTCCTGTAACAGTTCCTTTACTTGGGAGTTTAGCTGCAGTGGTTGTTTTTTATATTAATGTGGCAAAGTAATTGCACTGTCTTTTGTTGGAATGTGAGGGGGCTTAATGGCAGCGCAGAAAGATCAAGTGTGAGAAATGTAATCATATCATCAGGGGCATCCATAGTGTGCTTCCAAGAAACTAAGATTGAAAATTGACCTCGCAGCCAACTAATAGAGACGATTGGGATGGACATGATAAACAACTTTGTGACGCTGCCTGCCGTGGGGACGGTCTGAGGCATTCTTATTGCAGCATCGGAAGGATATTTTGACCGCAAGCAGCAGGAACCACGCAACACACCATCAGTGCGACTATTACTATGCTCGCAGAAAATGTAACATGGAGCATAACAGGCGTGTATGGACCGCAAACCGACCCGGAAAAGAGAAACTTTCTTCAGGAAATAAGATCCTTAAAACAATCGATGAAACCGGAGTGGCTCATTCTTGGGGATTTTAACCTTATTTACCGAGCACGGGACAAGAATAATGACCGTATCAGCCTAGGTATGATTAATAAGTTCAAACGCACGATTGATGACCTACAGCTGCTGCCGTTAGAAATGCATGGACGCAGATTCACTTGGTGCAATGATCAACAATCCCCTACAATGAGCAAAATTGACCACTTGCTAGCATGTATTGCCATTCAGGCATTCACACCCTGCTTGATGATCTAGAACCTTCATTTCGTTCTTTCATATGACGCCTTGGCACAGGATGCGCCCATAATAACAGCCACCCATTGAGACGGAACCTAGCCAGGCGTGGCATGAAGATCGACTCTGCTTGTGCGGTTTGTGGGAGAGAAGAAGAGGATGGGCCATTTATTTTTAAGTGCAAGACTGAAAAGCATGTATGGCAACTCATGTTGCTGGAAAAACAGGAAGATCCTTGCAACGCTGCCATCATCGTGGGATGTGACTGAGTTCATCATGAATTCAGAGGAAAATAAACGCCTAAAGATGGTAGTCCTGATTTGGTTCCTGTGGTCAGAACGAAACACTATCAAAGAAAAAGGTAGGAGAAGACTGGCGGAAGTGCTAGCTAGAAGCGTCAGGATCTATACGGAAGAAATCATCAATCTGCAAAATACTGAGAAGCCAAGAAAGGAGAAGATGAAGGGAAGATGGAGCAAGCCGCCGGCGGAGGGGTACTGAAATTTAATTGTGATGCGTCGTTTAAAGCTGAAGATCGTTCAGGGAGCTGGGGATTTCTGATTCGAGATAGTGATGGCGATGTGGTTACTGCAGGGAGAGGAAAGATCAACCATTTACCGAGTGCTTTCCATGCTGAAGTAGTCACTTGTCTTCACGGTTTGCAAGCTGCCCTCCACCTCGGCATTGGAAGACATTCTGGAGACTGATGCCCTGTTAGTCCAGCAAGAATTATCAGTTGCTGACCCTTGCGATAGACCGGAGGGTGGCCTCGTTGAAGAACTGGAGTCTTTGGTGTCGTTGAATTTTATCCGTTTTGATTGTGTGTTTTAGAAATGGAGATTGTAATAAGGCGGCCTATGCCATGGCGGCTTTGGGCTATGAGTGTGTCGAGGGGGACGAGATTATCTCTACCTCTGTTCTGTGTGATGTTCATGTAATTGTTGCTGCCGACTCCTTAGCAGCCGAGTAATGAAAGTCACAGGTTCAAAAAAAGTAAAATTACTTAGTTGACCTTTACTTCATTCTCTTCCTCCCATTTATTTCCTCCATTTCCAAACTATAAAGACGTTTTGGCCATACATCGCTTTCTTATGTACTTAGATATATATGCACTATGTTTAGATACATAGTAAAAGCAATGAATCAAGAAAAGCCCAAAATGTCTTATAATTTAGAATGGGTGGAATATAAAATACGTAAGGTTCTTGTCGTCATCCAGAGTGGTCATCCGTGGTGGATGATGCAGGTTTTCTGGATCCATGGAAATAAAGGTAGGTTTTCTGGATCCTAAATTTGTTTGTTTTCTTTTGTATGGTTGCATTGGCCAAATAGTTAGATATCCAGTTAAACAGAAACTCACTTCAAGCGATGATGCAGTTTTCGATAGTTGACATTTGTGTTCACCTCTGATCGGATAGGAATGTTCGTTGTCATTTCTGGATTGTCATAGTGGTAAGGTTTTTCACTTATAAAAAGCACTCGATGAGTCGATACTTTCTCATTACCATAGTTTCACAATTTACTTTAGAAGTAAATAAATGGCTATGTGTTCGCTTGACTGAAAAGGAGGCTGGCCTATCGAGAATTTGGGAGGTTTTGTGATTTCTTTTATATTTCCTTATTAATTAAGAATCCCAACATATAAACAAGTCTATTGTGTTGAAATGATCATCCCTTTTAAATTGAAAAGAAAGGCAGAAGTAAAAGATAATCATGAATAGACTTCAAGGTATAGAAACGAGTTTTGAGATTACATTTTGCATATACTTAGTACTTGAAAGTGCAGTCGTAGAGAGATTTAACAAAAACCAGTCGTTGCTTATGTCCCTGTGATTTGATTGACCTACTGTTATGCT